>PVIJ01000093.1:0-149177 GCA_004024925.1 Scalopus aquaticus
CTCATAGTGGTTTTGATTTGCATTTCCTTGATTATAAGTGATGTTGAGCATTTTTTCATGTATCTGTTGGCCATTTGCTTTTCTTCTTTGGAGAAGTGCCTTTTGAGCTCTTCTGCCCATTTTTTGATTGGGTTATTGGCTTTTTTTTTGTTGAGTTGTGTGAGTTCCTTGTAAATTTTTGTTATCAGTCCTTTATCAGCTGTATTGTGTGCAAAGATCTTTTCCCAGTTGGTAGGGTGTCTGTTAGTTTTGGTTAATGTCTCTTTTGCTGTACAGAAGATTTTTATTTTGATATAATCCCATTTGTTTATATGTCATCTTAAAGAGACCTTTCCCAGTCACTGCATCCTTTGTTTGAAAAATGTCAGATTCTTTCAGTTGCAGGTTGGACCAAACAGAAATGGAATCATGACGTTTTGAATATCCAGTAATCCCTTCCTCCCTTCATATTCATGCACAGTGGCACTCTGTAATGAATTGAGACAAAAAAGATTCCCAGATTGAGGGCTCACTCAAACTAGCAACAACTTTAATTATTCTGCTTATTTTCTGCTCTCATATCTTACAGCTTTTAACTGCCTTAAGGAATTTTATCAGTCATCACTTGCCCACCTGACAGAGTATATCAACGGACCAAATCCAACTTCCATAATTTCCTATCATAGGTGAAATAAGTGCAGATAAGAGGGTTATATTCATCAAAGCACAGCAGTTTCTAAGCACTTGATGAGTCAATAGACAGGCAAATCAAAGAAACATGACCAACATTTGCCTCACTTAATATCTATTCTGTCATCCTTCCTTAGCACCTGGGGGGAGGGGAGAGTTAATTTATACAGGGATCAATACAGGATTTACCTACTAGATGATCGTAGATTTTAGAAAACGTCAACAATATCAAACTCCCGGAGAATTATAACTGTCCAATTAAGAATTTCTCCATTTCTAACAGTTCAGCAATAATGTAACAAAAGAGGAGCTGTCTATTTAATTTATCTTTACAATTTATTTTATAGTCTGAAAGGAACTGCAGTTTTAAGCTCAACCTTATAGAGAATTAATTGACTTGACACCTATAAATTTCCTGTTTATGTTACAAGTCTGGGAAGTGGAGTCACATTCATTCAAGTGTATTTTTTGAGTGACAAAAAGAGATCATATTCTATCCAAATTATGGAACTCTTAGATCCATCAAGAACAACACTCATAGAAAATTAATTCTGAAACAGTTTGAAATAACGCTGCCCCTTTTTTGGAGCCCATTTTCTCCTGAGTTTTCACATCTAAATGTCTTGATTCAAATTAGTTGACAACACAGCAAAATGCTGTGTGTATTTTTATATGAAATTATGATTCAGAAATAACACTAAGTTTACACATTAGCACACAAATACAGACGTATACAAATAAACAGATACACACATGCACATCCACACACTTAGATGTCCAGTCACAGAAGGCCTAAAGTTCATGTAATCCAGCACTACCAAAAGTTAATTTTATTCCTGTTGAAATAACATTAAGAATAAAATCAGTTCATTTCTTTAGTAGGATCTAACAATCATATTTAAGCAATGCCTCTTGAACATTACTTAATTCCTAGATTAATTTTTTAGAAGTAGATTCTAGGAAAAGGCATCAAATATCCTTGCTTCTGTATGTCTTTTCACTTTACTTCCTGGAATTTGAGAGATGCTGAAGGTATTGAAGTAAGAGTGATAATAAAGTCCTTATTTTTCCTGATGATTAGAATAGAATTTTGCATCTAAAATGAATAATTTTGTTTTTAACTGTTGAAAATTTATTTTCAAATAGTACTAAAGTTGATATGTGGGGGAAAACCTGTTCTCTTTACCATTTTATTTATCTAAATTTTATCCTGATATCTTTGTACACTCCTCCTAGATTGAGGGAAAAAATATATATTTTAAATTTTCAGAATTTGAAAGTGATGTTCCTGGGTTTCCCTACTTATATGTATATTTTCTAGTTTATGGTTTTTGTTTCTTTTAGAAAGTGAGGAACCTTTTGGTGTTTAGCTCACTTCTTGGAAAGGGAAATTAGCAGCTGTAGAGTATTATTCAGACTCGGTCTGATTGTATATCTAGAAATGAGGTCCCACCTTAACTGTTTAATTAAAGATTGGAAGAAAATATTTAAGCAGGTGTTAATCAAGTCTTTAAAAATATATTGCCTACCCCAGTCTTCCCAGGTGCAGGTGAAGTTTTCTTCCCACCTACAAAATAAAGCAGTTACTAGATAGAAAGAAAAAGTCTACTCTGAGGCCTAGAAATTTCTTTCTGTTTTCTTTTTCTTTAGTTTTTATTTCAGTAGTCTTAGTTTATAATGCTGTGTAGATAACATGTTTACATTTTCTCACCACACTCGCCACCAAATATCCATTCAACATCCACCCCCAGTGAAAGTGTCCCTTCTATCCATTCCCTCTCCCTTCCTAGAAGTTATATTTTTTTCTCAAAGGATTTTTTTTTAAAGATTTATTTATTTATGCATACAAGCTGGGGTATAGGCCAGAGGTATGGGGTGGTGAGAGGATTCACCAGAGACAGAGTGGGGAGCAGAACAGGTGGATCTATTGAAATATACTGCTGAGGGGAGCAGCGGGCGAGACAGGAGAGGTCTGCTGAGCCATGTGGGAAGCTTCCTGGCCAGGGATCGAACTTGTGCTGCAGTGGCTCATGATAGCTTCATAGTGTTGCGCTAACCTGTTGAGCCGCCAGGGAGGCCCACAGAAGTTATTTAAGGTGAAAGACACTTATGATTAATATCCACATACAGTATTAGTTACTTTTAAGGAAATAATACATTTTAAATTTCTTTTCACAGTATATAATTGATATTCTATTTATAATTAATATGTACCTTAGCTGCATAACTTGATTAGCTTTGACATATATTTATATATCTTCATGAAACCGTCATTGCAATCGAGATACTAGAGTCTTTTTTAATGTAAATAAATACGAGAAGGTAAACATAAAAATTGGACAACTCAGTGGTTTATCAGACAGTTAGTACTTCCTGGTTTATCATAGCCACCACTCCTGTCAAGAAATAGAACATTGCCAGAACAAAAAAACAGCTACATTCCACCAATAACAAACTATCTTACTCTCAGAAGTAAATCCTAAACTATCTTATTGCTAATTGTTTGCCTTCGTTACAGTTTTATTCATTTATAAACATTTCATTATATTTTTATCTAGTTTTAATATTATACAAGTGGGATATAAAATAAATTATCTTTAATTTTGCTCACTATTATGTTTAGGAGAATTAAATTTTATCAAGTGACCTTTAAATATATACCAATGATAATATGATTGTTTTTCTCAAATATTTGGTTAAATTGGTAAATGATTTAGATTTATATTTTAATATCAAGCCAATCTTAGATTCTGAGAATAAACTTTACTAGGTCAGGAGATGATAGATAGATAGGATAGTAAGATAGACAGATATGCCATTTGTTAATATTTTGTGTAGAATTTTTCTATGAATCAATATGATATATTACCTTCAGAAAATAAGAAAATAGACTATTCAGATTATTGGCAAAGTGTGGGAGGCTTATAGTCTGAAGGTATTTGAACACTAAGATATTAGAATATTTTTATTTTTTTAATTTTATATAATTATTTTTAACATCATTGTTGGTTTTTTCACAATATAGGATTTCTCCCCACAGATGAAGTCACCCTAGTTTTCCCAACACCGAAGTGCCCACTATTTTCTAACACACTCCACCATGTTCTCCTCTCTCCTTCCGTACTCTCCCCCCCACCCTTCCCTCCTCCCTCAGTGTCTCAGACCTATGTTCTGCTTTTTTAAGAGGTCAGTCTTACAGTTTGTCTTTGTCTGATGCATTGTTTGGTTTCTTTAGATTCAACTTATAAATGAAACCATCCAGTATTTATCTTTCTCTTTCTGGCTCATTTCACTTAGAAAAATCCCTTCGAGCTAAAAAGAAAACAAATAACCCAATGAAAAAATAGGCAGAAGAGCTAAATAGGCGCTACTCCAGAGAAGACATGCAGATAACCAGCCAACATAAGAAAAAATGCTCATCATCACTTACCACTAGATAACCACAAAGAGGTGCCACCACCATGTTGCCACAAATAGCATGAGTATCTTTTTTGATCACTGAGGAGCATTCCATTGTCTATAGGTACCACATATTTTTGATCCACTCATCTGTTCTGGGGAATTTAGGTAGTTTCCATATCTTGGCTATTGTAAATAGACTGTAATAAATGTAGGAGTGCAGGTTTTCTTTCAAATTAGTGTTTTTGTGTTCCTTGAATATAAAAGTAAGAGTGAAATATCTGGATCATTAAGTAAATCCATTTTTAGTTTTTAAAGGAATCTCCACACTTCTTTCCATAGTCTATTTTTCCACCAACAGGGTAATAGGGACCTGTTTCTCCACAAACAGCACTTGCTGTTTGTGTTTTTTCTTGATATGGACCATTCACACAGGTGTGAGGTGGTGGTACCTCTTTGTGGTTATCTAGTGGTAAGTGATGATGAGCATTTTGTCTTATGTTGGCTGGTTATCTGCATGTCTTCTCTGGAGTAGCGCCTATTTAGCTCTTCTGCCTATTTTTTGATTGGGTTATTTGTTTTTATTTATATGCATAAGCTCTTTGGAGATCTTCAGTATCAATCATTTATTAGATGTATGGTGTGCAGTATTTTCTCCTGTTTAGTAGGATATCTATTTGTTTTGGTCACTGCCTCTTTTGCTGTAGAGAAAATTTTTAGTTTGATATAGTCCCAGTTGTTTATTTTCTCCTTTGTTTTCCTTGCTACTGGAGATCACTCCACAATGATATTTGTGAAGTTTATGTCATGAGTGTTTTGCTTATGTTTTCTTTTCATGTGTTTTATGGTTTCTGGTCTTATAGCCAATCCTTTATATATTTTGAGTTGATTTTTTTTATGGTGTGAGATAATGGTCTAGTTTCATTCTTTTGCGTGTGACAGTCTAATTTTCCCAGCACCATTTATTGAAGAGGCTTTCCTTTTTCCAGTGTATATCCTTTACTCCTTTGTCATATGTTAGTTGTCCATAATGTGTGGTTTTATTTCTTGGCTCGCAATTCTATTTCATTGCTCTGTGTATCTGTTTTTGTTCCAGTACCATGCTAGTTTATTATGACTTTATAATGTTGTTTGAAGTCTAGAAGTGTGATTTTTCTCCTTTTTTAGTCAGTAGTACTTTGGCTATTTTTTTTATGATTTCAAATGAATTTTGGTAATTTTTGTTCTAGTTCTTTGAAGAATGCCACTGGGATTTTTATTGGGCTTGCATTCAATCTGTAATTTGCTTTGGATGGGATGGTCATTTCGATAATGTTGATCTTCTGATCCATCAGTAGGGAATATCTTTCCATTTCTTTGTGTCTTCTATTTCTTTTAATGATATTTTTAATTCTCCTTGTAATGGCCTTTCACCTATTTGGTCAGGCTTTTTCCCAGGTATTCAGTTTTTTTGGTGAGATTGCAAATGGGATCACTTTCTTAGTTTCTTCTTCATCTAGTTCATTATCTATATATAGGAAGGGACTGATTTTTTTGTGTGTTGATATTGTATTTTGACACTTTGCTGAACTGGTTTGTTGTTTAAATTAGTTTTTGCATGGAGTCTTTGGGGTTCTCTATGTAAATTATCATATTATCTGCAAATAATAATAGCTTTACCTTTTCTTTCCCAATTCCTTTTACTGCTCTCTTACATGATTGCTCTAGTTAGGACTTCTAATACTATGCTGAATAGTAATGGCGAGGGTGGCCATCCTGTATTGTACCGGATCTTTTTTTTTTTTTTTAAAGATTTACTTTTTATTTATACACACAAGTTGGGATACAGGCCAGAGGCGTGGGGTGGTGAGAGGGTTCACCAGAGACAGAGCGGGTAGCAGAACAGGCAGATCAGAAGTACACTGCTGAGGGGAGCAGCGGGCAAGGCAGGAGAGGTCTGCCGCACCATGTGGGACTCTCCCTGGCCGGCGTTGAACTCGAGTCGCCGCTGCCAACAGCTCCACAGCGCAGCGCTCAACCGCTGTACCACCGGGAAGGCCCTTGTACCAGATCTTAGTGGAAAGGCTCTTAGTATTTCACAATTGAGAATGGTACTAGCTATGGATTTGCCACATATGACTTTGATTATGTTAAGAGACATTCAATTTACCTCCAGTTTTTAAGTATTTTTATCATAAATATATTGTGAAACTTATAAAATGATTTCCCAGCATCTATTGATAGAGATAATGTGGTTTTTCCTTTTCTTTTTATTGATGCAATTTTCAGATGTTGGTCCATACTTATGTTCCTGGTATAAATAACATTTGATCATGGTGTATCATCTTTTTAATGGATTTGCTGAGTGCCAACTAGGATGCACTTCCTGAGTATGGCTGGGAGTCTGAGGGAACAAGCTAGGTCCTGTCAGGCTCAGGCTGGATCTTGGGTTTCCTCCTGAGGTGTCAGTGCCTGAACACCATGATATTAAGAGATGTTAACAAATAAATGACTCCTAATACACTGAGCTAAAAAAAAATAAAAGCAATGATTTACAAATTCCTGAGGAATTCTCAGTGGTGGCATTACATGGCAGAGAAAAGCTTCCCAATATTGCTCAGACAAGTCACCAAATAATAAAGACACTCAAAAAAATCCAAAAACAATAGTTTTCTAGAATGGGAATCAGAAACTAGGATTTCTACAAAATATTATCTCAAATGTGTAGTTTCAAAACATGTAATTGGCATTATAAGAAAAAAGGGATTATATTCCATACACAGGGGAAGAAAGTTAATAGAAATGGCCTCTGGAAGATCAGATATTAGATTTAGCTGATAAAGAATGCAAAGACACTCAAAGAAATCCATGTTTAAAGAATTGAGAGGAATTATGACTCCAGTGACTCATCAAAGAGATTATCAGTAAAATGATAGAAATTATATGAAAGAGTAAAACTTCCTCTACCTGAGAAATTATATATATATTATATTATATATATATGTATATATATATATATATATATGTATATATAAACTATGGCTAAATCATACCAGTTAAGGCTTGTTTTTCCTTTTGGGAAAGGCAAGGCACAAGGAACAAGGCAAAGGGTACATTGTCAACATGTGTATTCAGCATGATACTAGAGAAGCTAGGAATTGCAATAAGGAGAAGAAAAAAAAAGAATAAAAACTAAATGCATTAAGATGAAGAAGAAAGGTCAAAACCAGATTTAATCACAAATAATATAGTCCTATATGAAGAAATACAAAGGAAACCCCAAAGCCTAAGCTCAGCAATATATATCAATTTTATGCAATTATATTAATATGTAAAAGTCATATTTCTATATACTAGCAGCATTCTCAAAGTTAAATAATATAATACCATTTACAAAAGGAATACCATATTTATGAATAAATATACAGAACTGCAAAAATTAACAACTAAAATTGCAAAACTCTACTAAAGAAAAAATTAACTCTAAATAAATGGGAATATATTCTGTGTTTGTAAACTGAAGGATATAATATTGTCATGATGAAAATTCCCCCTAAATTGATTTGTAGGTTGAACACAATCCCTATGAATATTTCAACCAGTTTTCTTTTAACAATTTGACAAGGTAATCCCAAAATTTATATGTAAAGGTAAAAGATCAAGAGTTTCACATAAAAGACAGTGAAAAAGTATTTCATATAAAAGGATAAACCTGGAAGGGGATTTACTGTCTGATATCAAACTTTACCTTAAAATTGGCATAAGAATAGATATATAAATTAAGAGAAAAAATGAGAATCCATAAATAAATCTTTAAAGTTAATTGATTTTTGGCAAAGGAGTCATGAGAGTACAATGGAGGAAAGCAAATTTTGCAGGGGCAAATATTTATCTGCATTCTAAAAAGATGATAATAGAAACTTCATACCATACTAAAAATCAACTCGAAATGAATCATAAACTTAAATATAATGAATAAAATTTTTAGAAGAAAACATATGAGAAAATCTCAATGATATTGTGTTAGACATGGAATTCTTAGACATAAGAGCCTTAAGAAAAATGAATAAATTGGATTTCTTCAAAATTAAAAGGTTTATGTTTCATTTTATCAAGATAGTGAAAAAAAGTCAGAGAATGGGAGGAATACTTATGAACTTTATATCTCATGAAATACTATTATCCAGAATACATGGAAAATTATTACACCTCAAGAATTAAAGAACAAATAACTTACTCTTTAAAAATGGCAGTAACTTAGTAGACTTTTCTCTACTGACGATCAATAATGACTAATAAGCAAATGAAATGGTATTCAACTTCATTAGTCAATAAGAAAATGCATACTGAACTCAATATACTATTTCACACTCACTAGCATGGCTAAAATAAAAAGATAGACAATAATAAGTATTGCTGAGGATTTGAAGAAATAAGAACTCTCATACACTGCTGATGAGATTGGAAAGTGATGCAGTCACTCTGGAGAGCAGTTGGGATTGCCTTAAAACATTAAATGTAAAAGTACAACATGACCCAGTAATTCTACACCTGTCATATAACTTTGAAAAATACATGTTTATACAAAAAATGTAAATGTGCATCACAGTATTTTTCATAATAGGCAAATAATGGAAAAAACTTAAATGTCTATCAATGGATAAATGGAAAAATAAATGTGGTGTATCTACCGTTATAATAATGGAATGTTATTTAACTCTAAAAATGAATAACCACTAGTAACATGTTATACATAGGTATGGATCTCAAAGAGATTATACATAAAGAAGCTAGATGCAAAAGATAACATATTTTATGATACACAGGAAGTACATTAGTTGTTTAGTAAGTGAGGCTATAGGTGATATTATAGATTAACTGTAGATTAATAAGGAATGGGGGTGTGATGGAAATATAGTTGATTGCACAACTATATAAATTTACTAAATATGATTGTATTCAATGGGTGAGTTTTTAGTATGTTAATTATACCTTAGTCAATTTGTTTAAAAAATCAAGCACTATAAAAGTAAATCTTAAAAAATCCTAACTCAAATTCCAATACATTTCATCTCAATAACTTCAAATTATTTATTTTCTCCCCAAAACTGAAATGGGTCACTGTGTCTTAATGAGAAATTGTATGAAGTCATTGACTGGTGCTTGAATGATAGGCATTTTTATAGACTGATACACATGAATTCAATAATGTGTAAAGCTAAAAGTAGCCAGGAACTATGAATTTGCCTCTCCCATATCATACTTAATTCAGGTTAAATTCCCTTATAAGGAATGACAAGTGAAGTCCATCAACTTGGCAAGCCATTTTTTTTCTTCCCTTTCCCTCTCTTGCTTCTTTCTCTCATTCCTTTTATTCCTTCTTTATATCTTAATGTCATTCCTTTATTTTTGATCTCTCTCTCTCTCATCTAAGCAGTTATAGAGGCAAATCTGTATGTTAAGTCAATCTATTGTAACTCCACACTATTTGTATTTTTGTTTGAATGACATATATTTGGTGTGAACACCAAAAAGTTTTCATATTTACATGTTAATGATTAGCTTTACCTAGATGGTGAGTAGTGGTATTGTCTTGTGTTTCTTGCTTTAAATCCTCTTTGCTTTTTAAAATGTTCTTCACCAAATATGTAGTCATTTCTTTAAACTTATTCATGGGTAGAACAATAAATGTCATTTATTAAATGAATAATATACCTAAGGAAATTAGATTCATCTATAACCTATTTGCTAGCTAAAATAAAATATATTTAGCTAATTGAAAAAAAATGTACCAATTCAAATGCAGAAGTACTGAGTTTAAAATCTAATGTTTGTTAAATTTTGAAATTGTTCTTGAGATAAAAGAATTAAAAATTATTATTTATTCAGAGTTTTGGTTACACCAACTATATTTTAAAATATTGAACTACAATTATTCACTATTTTTCAAACATTTTGATGAACTCAAACCAAATTGTATTATGCCAAGAACATTTTGCTTTAATTTTTAATATCATGTGTCAGTCAATGAAAGCTAATCCATATGTTTGTACATTGTTTAATTAAATTATCAAAATATTGATTTTAAGAGATACTTGATGAGAAATTTTACAGTGTTAAAAGCAGGTTATTTTTTTGTACTAATGGTAAGAAAAGAAAAATTTTATTGAAGATTAATTTTTTATTGTTCATTTTTAATGAACAATTCATTTCTAGGTAATTAGAAAATATTTGCTCTGACTTAAAAGAATGAAGGTTTATTTCTGGTTGAATAAAGTTTGAGTTTAGTGATAATAAAGAAATGTGAATCAAAATTTTATCATATTTCTGTTCTTAATTTTTGCAACTCTACAATATTTTTTGTGAGAAAGATCCTTATCAGAATATTTTACACATTGTTTTCCAGTTTTGTACATATCACACGACAAAACTTAATAGCTCTTTAATTAATTCCCTAATGAATTTTGAAAATAAATCTTCAAATATTATTACCTAAAATCATTTTACTCTTTTATCTTTAATGCCTCTAATGGTTTAATTCTTCCCATTTCTTTCCCTTTTACTTACTGTGGAGATAAAGCTCTAAGAGTTCACCCTACCCCCACATGATTTGATTCTGAAATGATGAAAGTTGCACTATTTCTAACACATAAGCTTGTGGTGTCTACAAACACATTCATGTGCCTCATGAGTTAGAAAACATGCAAATCACATGGGGAAATATTTGTCACAACACTTTCAATCAATATATACCTATTCACATCTGGAAAAGCTAAAGCCTGTAGAGCCTGATTTTATTTCTGTGCAAATAAAGAGGTGTAACTTCATCAAAACTATGTGGGCAAATCTTTGTATAACTACATTTATTTTGAAAATTCCAACCATGTTCATTGTTTCCTACTAGCCCATATCATGGCATAGCACTACAATATATGTCAAATCATGTATTTTATATTTTCAATATAGTTATTTAAACACATGATGTATATATTTTCTAGCATTTTATATTACTAATGTTTGTATTTAACAATAATATTAGTTAAATGTGATATAATTTAGTCTTTAAAATATGTCAGGCATTGTGCTAATAACTTTATATATTTTAATTAGCCTCAGAGTAATAAAGAGATGCTTAATTGTCTGTATTTTCTAAGTCCCCAAAATGTCACCCTCCCACAAATTACTTAATTTCCTCCATAAAGATATCCCTAGAAGTCTTATATTTTTTTTTATTTGGTAATTTAAGGCCAAAACTTACAAACATGTATAGACACACATACAAATACACATGTCATATGTACATATTTTTATAGCTATCATAGATGGCATCATAGTCTCTCAGAATTTCTTTGCATAATTTTAGGAATATCAACAATGGAGTTTAGCAGTGCTGGCAACTTTCTTAACTTCATCAAATCTTAGATATGTCAACTTGTGCAAGTTACAAAATTTCTTCAGCATTGTTTTCTTCATGGAAATAATATGTGATTGGGAGGGTTATTTTGAAGGTTACAGAGATGTGCCATAGTTCCAGACACATTACTCTGTGGTTGGATAGATATCTTTGATTTCATGAGTTCCTATTGTACCACTTGTGTATTTTAATTTGGAGGTTTTTAAAGCAATAGCTCTTAAATTAGACAGGTAGATAATGATGTTAATTTCCTAGGGGGGCATGTCATCAGCCTAGTGACTTGTATAAAGTATCCCATCTTCCTTTTCTACCTGCTTCTTCTTATTCAGCTCTAGATTAATTCTCTGAAAGACAGTTTTCCAATGTCAAGTTGATAAAAATCTAACCATCCACATTTGCTTTTCTTTTAACTATAATGAAAAAACTTAACCAAGTTTTATTGCATGAGATGTTTTGCTAACTATTGGAGTTTCCTTCAAGTTTTGTTTGACAATTTTCCTTTTGTACCCCCCTCTCCATGCTAATTTGCCTCTCCATGATTTATTGTTGCTGTAACTGGAGGGAACTGAGATAATATGGAGAGATTGTCCAGTGGGATATGGGATTGCCATCACATGACATATTCCAGTATGAAGATGACAGAGATTGAGGACTTAAGGAAGAAAAGGATTCTGTAAGATATATCCAAATAAGAATTCATTTAAAAGGGAAAGCAGACACTTAAATATTTCACAGATGTAACTTTTTCTACCATAAGTGAAAAACTAGGATTGTTCTGGGCTAGGACATCCTTTTAGGAATAGACTGGTGAATTTAGGAGTGTGTGAGAGAGAGGAAGGTTGATTTACATTTTAAAAGGCGACAGAGGGGCCTCCTTGGTGGCACAATGGGGTAAGCCTCAGCACTATGAAGCTATCTGCAACTACTGCAGCAAGAATTCAATCCCAGGCCAGGGAGCTTCCCACATGGCTCAGAAGACCTCTCCTGTTTTGCCTGCTGCTCCCCTCAGCAGTGTATTTCAATAGATCTGCCTTTTCTGCTTCCCACTCTGTCTCTGGTGAGTCCTCTCACCACCCCACACCTCTGGCCTACACTCCAGTTCTTGTATGCATAAATAAATAAATCTTTAAAAAAATAAAAATGAGACAGAAAAGAATGAGGTATAACAAAGGAAGCAGAGCAGAGAGGGAAAATCTAAGGGTGACAAATTGTATTAGTGAGTCTATAATCAAACGTATTTGTATTTAGGAATATATTCAAATAATTATTCAAAATCATCCTCTTTAATAAATATGTAAATGTATTCTTCATGAAAATATTTTCTTGACAGATATGTTTTTGAGGATATATCATTTTTTCATTGGAGCAGAAAGAAATGAAGCATTCTTTAAAAAGATGTTATGAAGACAAATTCAAAAATGGTGAATTGAAATTTTACAGATATCTTAAAAAGATGGTGAAACTGTTATCTGATATGGGTTGTAATTTATCTTTTAAAGTTAAATTTTGGTGAATAAAAGAATGTTAACCTTCAACAAACTAGCTTTAAATTAATTTTCTTGTAGTGAATAGAGTTTCAGATATTGACCTAATAGTATTTGAGTCTAAAGAAAATTAACAAACGTTATTATTATTATTATTACATCAAAATTCATAGGAATTAAAATTGGGATTGCTTTTAATTTTTGGTCATTATGCACAGTGGGGAAGGGACTATATTTCTATAAGAAATGCTTATGTATCTCTTTTTCCATTGGCCCCTCCAATGGAAATCCTGTTGGGCAGAAGATAAGTTAAAATGCAGTTGGGAGAGAGAGTAGGAAGGAAACATGAAAATAAGTGTGTGGGAGAAGTTAAAATTAGATTGGAATTCTCAATAAGTCAAAATAATCAGGTTCCTAACGTTGAATTAGAGTTGTCTTTTGTGTTTTGAACTGAAGCATTTAAAATATTCCTGGGGATGGAAATATTTTCATAACATAAAACACAGGTGCAGGTATTGTACAGTCAAGAAAAAAACACCGATGGACACCAGAACTCCCTTCCAATGGGTGATCTGGAGCCAGGCTTTCCACTTGTCTCAATAACTTAACCTTCTCATCACACTTAAGTAGAGATGTCCACTTCTAATATAATGACAAGACAATCTTAAAGTAACATGAAGAATCTTTGTTCAAAGACAGTGAGAGTTAAAACAGTCTTCAAGGCTGTTAACTATGTTGTGCAGTAACAAGACATTTTTAAATGTCTAGTGTTCTCTGTTTGTACTGGACAGTAATGTTTTACATTCCATTCATATCACTTCGTCTCCTTGGACTGCATTCTCTCTTTTAAGTTAAGAGGCAGTTGGCAGAGTGTATTCCCTGGCAGAGAGGGGAAAAGAGATTGTTTCTTTCCATATTTTCAGAATTCAAAACTCTTGTGTTTGTGCTAGATCATGATGATAAAAACTAGAAATGGCAAATTACTCAAGGTTTACGGTGAGTTCAGTTTTGTGAAAAGATTAGGATCCTTTTGTCATTATTGCCTTGATAAATGCATATAAATGGTTTTTACTTTCGTGTATTCTCTCAGATACAAATGCATGTTCTCTGAACACAGGCACCATTTTCTTTTGTGTAGCAAACATGGCAGCATCTGTATATGCCTTCTCATTTTCAAAGACAAGAAATAAGATCTCTTATTCTGATTCATTTTACTTTTCCTTCCTAACTCCTGAATCTGCATTCATTCTTGTCCATTAGAATGCATGTTCTTAAATACAGCATGATCATAAGAATCATCACCAGCTTTCCTCTCTTCAATGAGAATACATCCCGTTGTCTAGAACTTCTGAATTCAGGCTGACTTATTGATACCTTCTTCCAATTCTAGCATTTTTGTTCTTGTTAATGACAATCATTTGGAGAATTAATTTTATAATTACATTGCTTTGTCATCTCACTCCACTTGGTTTCATACTTATTTTGAACAGTTTTCTTCTTTAGGAACATCTTACTGTTGATATTCAGTTTGTAGCTTTGCCAATATTTGAATGGGGAGGTAGGTAGAAAAAGCTCAGAGAGCAAAGCGAATCAAACAAGGCAGAAGTATATTTACTTCTTTCAGAATGTATGTAATTCTGATTTCACTAATGCATATGATAAAACTAAAACATTGATTTTTAAAGAGTGATGATTTGACATTGAAAATGGCAAATTTCAGCTACACATTTTTCTGGGGCGAGTGGTACTGATTTACCTTTAATAGCTATGAGGCTTTATGTCAACTCTGTTTCACAATTATAGTGACCTCAGCAAGATCCCACCTGCCCAATCACATGACCATTTATTAATCCAAATTGAAGCTTTCAAAAATCCTATATGAATTTAAAGAATACATATTTTATATCAAGAGAAAAAAATCATTTTCTTAATATACAAATCAGTTTCTTAAAATACCAATCTGCCAATGACATGTTTGCAAAAGTTATAAGTCTTTCAGAAACTATTTAATGAAGTTAGTTTTCCATGTAGTGGTATTATTCAAATAGAACAGACAAAGTATTTGGGGTGCACAATAAAAGGGAAAAAGTTAATAGATAGTAACGGTGGCCTAGATCAGGCTGGATTGCCTCAGCAAATTAAAGTTTGAAGGGTTAAAGTTGAAAAAAACTATTTAATCTTGTGGGACTTAAACTGTAGCATAATCTGTGGTGAAGGTCCTTAGGAAACCCTTTTGTTGTGGGGGGTGGGGGGGATACAAACAATTATTCTGAACATGTGGCAAAGCAAAGAAATTAGAATTTGGCAGGCTCACTTGCATTAATTTTGCTCTGGGTGTAAAATATGTTAATTTACCACTGTCTGGAAGATATCATGATGAGTCATTCCCAAACTACTTAGAATCTACTTTGAACATTTCTTAGTCTTTTTTGCTTTCACTGTTGCTTTTTCTTCCCACAGATCTACTTTTTAATAGTTTGTAAAAATTATGAGAAATTCTTTTATTTTTTTCCACTTGAAGCCAATTTCTAACAGAAATTGTTGAGTTGAATAAACAGCTGGCCATATGTAATTTCCATTCTGAAATTATTTTGTATTTGTTGTTTGAAGTGGAAATATTTTATACAAAGCGGTAAGATCATCTTTAATTCCTTATGATAATATAGATCGTTTTTCAAATTTATTGTCAAATCAGAATCACACAGTATCTGTAAAATGAGCTCCTCCAATATTGAAAGATTTTCACCTGTACTTTCCAAGGATTCAGAATAATCTTGGGTAATCAGCTAACTGTGTAAAGAGCAATAGAGGATTGTATCAAAAGAAAAAAATACAAATCCAGTGGGTTGAAAAAGAATTTTGTTTTATGATCTCAAAATATTTCCACATTTTGAAACATAACACCCTGACTACACAAATAACCCAGTTTCGGCAGATGTCTCAAACCTTAAAACAAGAAGTTCCTTTGCTCTGTCTTCAAAATTACAGCATCCAACTTTCCTTTTTCCCAGCCACTCATCCTATAATGAACAGTAATCCCAAATTAAACAATTTGGAAATAAAACATAAAATCTACCTGGGTTTATAATCAGTTGTTAAAAAAATTGCCATTGTGCCATTGATCTAAAAAAGGCAATGCTCTGTTTTATAAAGAAAGTACAAAATAGCAGAATAAAATCAGTATTTGGAGAAATTGTTTCATTTTCTCTATTTTGGAGAGAAAACACAGGTTCCCAAACTGCTGCTACCTTCCTACCTGTTTTCAACTAGCAATGAACATGGAGTTTAAAAATTTATACATATACCACTTATCGCTTAAAATAGCACTAGACGTATGTGAAATCTCCAAATTAAAACTTCACTCCCCACAAACCCCCAACTACAGGACATGGTAACCACAAATGCCTTGAGATATTGACTGAATCATCCCCCTTTCCAAAATTGTCCATCTGTCTTTGAGAGTAGTTGTGATGTGGAGGTTCAAGTTGACTTACTCACTGAGCTGCTTGCCAGCTTAGATGCACTTTGTAGGTGGAAAATTGTTGGTCTTTGTCCCTCCCAGCTTGCAAGTAAAGTGAAGCTGCCAAGAGATAAACACATTCTAAGTTTATCATGCTATTCTTGGCCTCAAACTACAAGCCATAAGGCAACTATTGCTCAAGGTACCGTGTTTACAAGTGTTCAGTCCTCCGCTGTTTCAGAGACCCAACAAGATGGAATTTCTTCCTGCCAGCCTATATTTTTTTTTCTTAAGCTTTCACATTTCTCAATTTTTTTCTCAACAATTTTTTAAAAGTAAGGAAAGGGAGCAGTTTTTTGACAGCATCTTGAAGGTTTGAAATCTCATGAAAATTTTGATTACTGTGTTTAGGGTTTTTCTCCCACAGAGGCATCATAGTTCCCAAAAAGAATAGATGCTCCTTTCTATTATTAGCAGCATTATTCCATTGATAATTATTATTTTACTTAGAAGTAAACAAGATGTATACTAATGCATCTTGATATAGACCTTTTCAATTTTTGGTAAATACTCTCGTTTCCCCCCCCCCTTTTTTAATTGCTTGACCTTTTTTTAAAAAAATACATTTATTGTTATGTAATCACTACTTCCCTTTTAATTGATACAATTTTTCCTCTTGGTGGCTACATTAAAAATAGTTTAATCAGTTTGGATATAGTCTCAAAACCTAAAGAAAGTGATATTTTTGAGAAAGAGAAAGAGTACTGAGCTAACTTTCTTCACAAATGTCTTCCTGGCTGCATTGGGTAACAGGATGTATTGAGTTCATACATCTTAAATATAAAAGAGGAGTATAGCTATATCACATCCTATATTGGCACAGTATATTGACATGTATTATGTATGATGTTACACTGTTTAAATTATTAGAAATCACATTAAAAGAAATTATAATAAGATAGGGCTTTTTACCAAATCTAGAATATTGGCAAAGATATGATAATCAAGTTCAATCCTTGATTTACAAATAAGACTTCGAGCTCTCAGAATTTTATAAGTATATTCTATATCATGATTTCCTTGCATTTCATTAAAAGTAACTTTTTCTTCAGATTTTAGCATAGTACAACAGCATAGTACAATTTACCTATAGAATCAAAGCTCAGTTCTTTTCTTGGACATGGTTGATATTAATTCAAACCCTGACAAAAAGTTTTGGACAAACTTCCATTAATATCTACTCCTTCAATGGTTTGCTGTTGCTGCAAATTAAATTTGTTAATTACATGACAAATGGAAAGAAAATAGGAGAAGTTTTACTGATTCTAAGTTCTAAGTTTAGAGAAGAAATATTTGCAACAACCTACTTTGGAAGATTGCAAGAAAAAAATATATTGTTAATATGAATCATTAGTTATGATTACTGTAAAGATCAAAGTAATTATGACCTCTCTATGGGTAGAGAGAATTTTAAGGATTGGTATGCCTAAGGATAGAGAAGAAATATTTGGAACAACCTATTCTGGAAGCTTGCAACGAAGAATATATTGTTAATATGAGTCATTACTTATGATTACTCAAAGGATCAAAATAATTATGGCCTCTCTATGGGTAGGGAGAATTTTAAGGACTATTATGGCTAAAGATTAGAATGTACTTTTCAACCACTTAGTGGCCTCTGAAGATACACAGATCATACAACAGAGGGTAATGAGTGAGCATTCTTTTTGAAAAATAATCTACTTTCTATTGTTAGAATTTGCCTTTATTATTCCACTAGCAAAAACAAAACTATGAGTTCTGTTTTCATGAATGTTTGTAAAAATTAACTATCTTTCACCCAAACAACTCAAAGTATGTCGCAAGACATATATTCTGATGATCATCTGTCCAGAAACATTTAAAGTCTTTGCTTTACAGGTATCTTGCTCATAATTTATTATTTCAATTGTGTTTTTAAATGTTCTTATCTAACACAGAATGGCTAAATGCTATATAAAATTTTGCTACAACACTTCAAAACTCATATGGTCAATACTTACAAAAGGTTTCTACTTTGAAATTCTAAGAAATGGCCTAGCTTCTGAGGGAATTTAAATGGACCGATCATTAGCTCTGAGCGGGCTCACAGTCCTATTCAGTGGAGGGGACTCTGATAAAGCCTGTTAAAGGCACGAGCTAGGTCATGAGATCTATCAAGTAGGTTAAGAGTCATAATGGAGAGATACTTCCTGAGTTTTTATAATCCTTTGCACTTTGCACATTTATTTAATTTTTTTTATTGTGATTCTTCATCATAAGCTAAACCTAAGTAGGTCCCAGCATGCAAGATGTTAGGTACATAACTTTCTGCATTCAGTGTCATTAGGAAAAAATTAAAGAATTAATGTTTTGAGTATCAGGAGCTCACAAAAAATAAAGCAGTTAAAAGAAAATACATAACCTTTATTTTAAGATTAAGAAAATTTTCCCATTTCTGAAATACATTTGCAGTATTTATTAAACCAAGATCTTCTTTTATTTGTCATTTAATCCTCCACTGGAATTTTTGTTTTTGATATAATTTCTTTTTTTTTTTTTAAAGATTTTATTTATTTATACATACAAGCTGGGGTACAGGCCAGAGGTGTGGGGCGGTGAGAGGGTTCACCAGGGACAGAGCGGGGAGCAGAATGGGCAGATCAGAAGTACACTGCTGAGGGGAGCAGCGGGTGAGGCAGGAGAGGTCTGCCGCACCATGTGGGATTCTCCCTGGCCGGGCGTCGAACTCGCTTCGCTGCTGCCAACAGCTCCACAGCGCAGCGCTTAACCGCTGCGCCACCAGGGAGGCCCTGATATAATTTCTTTGCGTTTGTCTGATGGATTTCCGTGAGAGGGCGTGTATGAGGTAACATAGTATATATCTGTAGTTAAGAAAATGCTGCCCCCAAATCTTAAATCTCAGTCACTGAAACAAAGTAAGTTTATTTTTCACTTGTTCAATGAGATGAGGCAACAGTTTTCAGGTTGGAGACTGTTTATGAGTTACTTCCAGATATAACTGATGAAGGTTTTATCCTTAACACATACACTGATGACTATTGACACAGGGCAACACAAGGTGAATTACTGTGTTATTCTTAAAGCTTTTATCTAAAAATTTCATGTACAACTTCCTTTCACATTTCTTCAGTCAAAGCAAGCCACATGACATTGCCTAGCCCAAATACAGTAGAGAAATTCTTTTATCTTGTGTTTTCAAGGAGAAGAAATGGAAAATTCCTGAACAGAACTTTATGGTTTAATTACATGGGATGATGCTTGTAATTGTAAAGGAAAGCTCCTTTTTCTTAAGCTACCAAGAGTAGAAGGCATTTGATACAGATTGTGTTATTCCTGCCTAATATAAATTTAATACTCACATACTATTCTGGCAGATTTTTTTTTTTTTGGCATAGAAGAACTGGGGTGCAGGCCAGAGGTGCAGGGAGAGGGGGTGGTGAGAGGACACATCAGAGACAGAATGAGGAGCAGAACAGGTGTATCTACTGAAATACACTGCTGACGGGAGCAGTGGATAAAACAGGAGAGGTCTGCTGTGCCGTGTAGGTTTTAACTCTCTGGCATCAGATCGAACTCAGGCAGCAGCAGTGATAGCACTGAGACTTAACTGCTAGCCCACCAAGGAGTCCCCTATTCTGACAGATTTTGAGGGGCCTTGCATCTACTTGCATCTTGTCTTTCTTTATTGTCCCTGTCAAAATAATGCTATTACAACCATTGTTAGGGAAATTTTAATGTTTCCACATCTTACTTAGTAAACATAGATGTGTGTCTCTATCTGTGAACTGTAGTGAATATTAGCATCTGCTTAAACCTGGTTGGAGACAAGTTGTGTTCTGTGAACATGAGGTAGAATGTGGGTAGAACAAGAGCTGTAATAACTTGATATCTCATAAATTCATGTAAAGTTATGCAGCAAACATGACACATTTTATGAAGCATGCAGTTTCAGTGCATTTAGATCAAATCAAAGTGAACAATATGCCCATTCATGTGATGTATGTAGCATTGTAGACATTTGGTTCTTGAATATTAAACAATATGCTGGAAAAGTTAAGTATTAGCAATAATTTCGTTTAAATGGATCAATAAATATTACACAGAAATATACCATTTCAATAAATTAAAACAGCCCGTTAAAGGCTTTAAGGACATCTTGATGCATCTTACATATTATGGTGCCTTATCTTGGTCGATCACTTCCCTAAGTAGAGTGCCATGATGGTTGTTCCTGATAGTGCATTTTACATTTTTTTTTCAAGTTAATATAGACACTAGATAACCAGGAAATGACCTAAAAAAACTCCTTGTTGACCAAGCAGATTTACATGTATTGTCATTGCTACCTATTTTTTTTGTATAGTATTTTCTAATATGTATTTCCTCTACATCCTTTACTAACTTAAAACATATGCGTGTGAAAGAAGCCCTGGGTCATTGTTCTTGGAAAAATTCATGGGACAGTGTTAAAATAAAATAAATAGCAAAGGACAAAGGTTCTCAGTAAGCAGAGCAGGGAGAACAAAAGAGAATCCTTAGAGAACCTAAGAAGCCACAAGAATGAGGATATATGGAAAATGAGAAGGAGTGAGGGACAGATGGAATATTACGAGCCGTACTCTAAAGCTTTCTTGATTCCCACCTCCTTTTTCTCAAAGTAGTCTTAGTAGGTTTTTTTCCCTCATAATCAAAAGATTCTTCTACAGTGGAGGTCTCTTAAATCTAGCTAGCAGAATCTTGCTATAAGAAAAACCTTAAATTATAATTGCTTTGACCAGTTTGAGGTATTCATGTTCAGCAGGTCCAGAAGTATTTGATTTGTGATTTTCTATGTAGTTGCATAAATCCTAATATAAAATATGAGCATTATTTTTTATCTGAAAAGCTATTAAGCTATTTCAGAAATCACAGAACTTAAACTTCCTACATAATTGTTGAAAATATGGATATTATTTGTTATGATCTTTGGTGTTTGATCTTTGGTGTTTGAAAATGTAAAAGATCCCTGAAATGTTCCCAAAGTAAGAATTATAATGGCCTGGTTATGCAATTAAAAAATTTCAAATTATAATCGTAGGCTGTTTTTCCTGAAGAATATAATACATTGGAGTGGGGCAGTGAGTACGCAGTTTTCTTCTTTATTAATCCGTATCAGGTCAAACATCTATACCTTTTGGAACAAAGGGGAAACTTTTTAAAAAAAGTTATAGCTTGTGGGTGCAATTTGTTGAATGGTTTATATGTTTGGAGATTTTATACAGCATATCATAAAGCTTAAGATGTTATTCCCCTTTGATACCAGTTAAGAATGGTAGTATTGCTATTACATCTCAGTTGTTATTAACTACTATAAGACACTTAAAAAATTATGTGATTCTCTTTTTAATTAACTTACGATGTTTGATGCTTTCTGTAAAACTTAAGCAAAAAGAAATTACATTTATCTTCAAAATATTTCTTTAATTGAGACAACACATAACTTTGTTTAAACTTTATAAGCTGAAATTCACAGTAGACATAATGTAATTACTCACATATTAGCAAAGATGTATGAGGTTAAGATGAATATTATAAGAAATCGCTAATTCATATTGTCACAAATTTTTTTTTTATTTAATGAAGTCAAGTAACTAACAATAGCTAAACTTATTCTGTATCTATTGGACATAATATCTGAAGGGTAGACATTGGAAAGCTTCAACATTTGATCTCAGGGATTAACATGAATACAATACTTGGCGTAACAAATATTCTAAGTAGAAAGAGCTCTGGATCTGTACTCAGAATACCATGTGCAGCAATGTGGATGGCATAATGCTAAATGAAATAGTCAGAAGGAGAAAGATATATACAGAATGGTGTCACTTAAATGTTGAATATAGAGAAACCAAATTAAGGGTCAGATAAAGACAAGTTTAAAAACTAAACCTTGAAAACAACTATAAAACTGAAGCATAAAGAGGAGGAAGGATAGAAGAAGGGTGAGAGGGAAGAGGAAAGGGAGCATGATGGAATATGGTGGTGGTTATCCGTGATTGGGGGTGGATGCACCGTGGTGGCAACACATGAGGTAGGGATCCTATACTTGCAAAATACCCACAATAATGTAAACCAAGGTTACCTCAGTAAACAAACAAACAAACAAAAAACAAAGGGAGGGAGAGAGGGAGAGAGGGAGAGAGGGAGAGAGAGAGAGAGAGAGAGAGAGAGAGAGAGAGAGAGAGAGAGAAAAGGAAAGGTAAGAAATAGTGTGGAGGTTTCTCAAATGATTAAAAATACATCTTCCATATAATCCACTAATTTCATTCCTAAGTATCTACCTGAAGAACCAGAAGAATGTAAAACCACTGATTTGAAGGAATATATACACTCCTTTGTCTGTTGTAGCAATATTTATAATAGCCAAGTTATTGAAACAACCTATGTGCCCAAAGATAAAGGGTGAATTGGGAAAATGTGGTATATATACACTATGGAACACTACTCAGCTATAAAAATAGATCAACTCTTGCTGTTTCTGAAAACAAGGGTGGAACTGGAGTGGATAATGCTCAGCAAATAAGTCAGGAGACAGACAAATACTAGAGGGTTTCACTTATATATGGCATGTATAGAAACAAAACAAACATTCAGATAAATCCAAACCAATAAAAAACCCTAGAAAACAGGTTTTGGGTCTACAAGAAGTTGGTGGGGAATAATATAGTGGGGAGAGGGTGCAATAGACTATATTGGAGGACTGTGGGTATCTTGGTGGTGTGTTGTTAGAACAAGCATCTGAGGACATATGATCCTATGCTTCTGAATCACATACAATGTTGTAAGTTAATGTTACCTTAATTACAAAAAATCAAGGGTAACATCTATACTAAAGTCACGAAGACTAGAGGTATTTTCATTTGCATGTAATGAGTAATAGCAGGACTTACATGGATCAAAATTGGTCATATACAGTTTTTTTAAATGATTGACATGAACTTTAACCATCAGACCTTTTAGTTCATTTCCTATTGGGATGTAAAACTAAAGATATACCTAAGAAATACAGGGATTTGAAGTGGTGCTTAAATTCATTATGGACTGTTCAAATAATTGATCAATTTGTGTTTAATAATCAATTCTTAAAGACAACTGAAATGCACAAATCAATGATGTGCATCGACTTGCCCTCCTTGACCTATTGTGGTCTTAATAACATTATTAAAATAAAAATGTCATCATCTAATATGATCTTATGAGCTACGACAAATTGTAGCCACCCCTGCTTATTTTCCATTCTAAAGATCTTTGTGACTTCACTTAAAGAAAGTGAAGTCTATTGTCTCTCCCTGAGGTTGTCATACCAACAACAATTATTTAGCTGTAATTGGTCTGTAGGAGGTCAGGATCAGTAGCCTAAAAATGTGCTTTAAGGATTTAAAATTTCAGCTCAGTGGTTAAATTATAGCAGTCTCTCTCCTTACAGTAACATTCTGAAAATTTCTATTTTAGACTTGTTTGCACCCCCCCTTTCTTATCTGAAAGTTTCAGTCCATTAATAAGGGCTTCAAAATGTGATTGTTTTGATTATTCTTAAATTTATCAGGCTCTAATTCTTTGCAGCTGAATGTGAAACAATGATTCTGTGTTTTCAAAATTATGCTATCCAGTTTGTAGTATATTTGTTTCTGAAAAATGAAACCACTGAAAAAGTTGAAGTCTACCTAATTCTGATTAATAGTTTATAGCCACTATAAACTCCTATGTTCCTCCTTGCTTTCTTCCCCTTTTTTATACAAAAGTTACATTTTATTTACTCAGTATCTGTCTCATTATGCTCATATGTAATGTATCTGTCACAGCTAAGGGCCATAGTCACATGGTTAGCAAGGACAATAAATTAGAAATACACAAAATGTGATTTCATGATACTCAGATCATCATTGCTGGTCATTTGTTAATTTGGGATAAGTACTTCCTTGTCTTTTATGTAGCTTTGATTGGCACAAATATTTAGCAAATCTAGCATTTTGTAGAAAAGATTGAGAAGACATTTTAACATTTTGACACATGTAGCATGGCATAGAGTCTTCAAAAAACTTGTCAATGTTGCCCTTACGAAAGAATTATAAACAGATCATCCATTTATGACTATGCAAATGTTCCTCATTCCAGAGTTGTGGAATATCTGTCCATCTTTAAATTATATATACATTCATGCAGCACACCACCATTTTGCCAGTGAGGAATTACATATAGGATGGTGGTCTCAAAAGACACTACAGTATAGCTTAGAGGTATTGTAAATTGTACCATGGAGGTATGTGTAACTAACCTCGATACCATTCACACAACAATGAAATTGCCTAACGGCACTTTCTCGGACTATTCCTATTGTTAAGTGATATGCAATGTATTTACATGTGTTTTATATATGTGTATATCCATGTCATCAAAGCATTGGCTTGGGGTACTTTCCTTAATTTTCCTCTGTCCCTCAACCATGACAACTTACTATTTGGGTAATTTTCTGTCCCTAATTATAAAATAATAGCATCATCTGTTTCTTCTAGCATATTTAACTCTGATAACCAGCAGTCTAGATATATTTATTCCTTTAAAGATAGCCCCTAATTATCTTAAGATCTTGGCAGAAAATATTGAATGATAACAAATCAAATAAAAATGCAAGACATTTACTCAACTTTTGAAACACTTGAACCCATTATTACTCCTATCTAGAAGTTATTAATTTTACTGAGTTCTGGGAAAGGTGACTTTATACAGGCATTCCAAACAAACTCAAAGAATAATTTCAGTTTAAAAAAAAAATGATGGGACTTGGCTTATCATTGCTAATAAGTGAATAATGTTGTGAAGACTATATCTTTATGGACATTAAGTACCGACATTGACTTTTTTGCTTCTTAGCAACAAAAGAATAATTATTTTTAAAAAATTAGAATTCATATGGTATTTATTTATTTTAAAAACTGATTTGTCCATTGTTTACATACCTATATAATTTGGGTCTTATATTTTTACACCTCCATATGTTCACATGCTTTATTCACCTTCCATCAAACTCCTATGCCAATACCTTATCCCCTTCCCCTCCTTTATTCCTTCCTAAGTCCCCTCTGTTCCACTGGTAGCAGGTATATTTTTTTTCCCTAGAGGCTAAAACTTGTTTTTGCTATTATTTGTGTATGTGTGTGTGTGTGTAGTTATATAGTTATATATATTTCATAATTAATGAAGCCATCCAGTATCAGACTTTCTCTTTCTGACTTATTTCACTTAACCTAATCACCTCAAGGTCCATTCATTTTGCCTGTAAAGTCATGATTTCATCCTTTTTAATAGCTGAATAGTATTTCACAATTGCTTTATCCAATAATCTGTTATTGGGCACTTAGGTTGGTTGCAATTGTAGATAGCATTGCCCTGAATACTGGAGGCCATAAATCTTTTGGTATTACTGTTTACATATTCTCTGGGTAAGTATCTAGCAGTGGTATTGCTGGATCATATGGAATTTTCATTTTTATTTTTTAAGACATCTCCATTCTGATGTCCACAGACACTGTGCCAAGTTGTATCCCTACCAGCAATGAAATGAGGTTGTCTTTTCCTTGTATAGATCTGACCTATATAATTTCCCATCTCTCTAAAGAAATTATTAATGTTTACTGAAATTCAGATCTTCTGGCAACAAATTCCCCCAGGTTTAGTTTACCTGAGGAAGTTTTTATTTCTCCTTGACTTGAAGGATATGTTTGTGGGGTACAGAATCCTAGATTAGTAAACTTTTTCTCTCAGTACTTTAAACATTTCGTGCTAGTCTCCTGTTTGCATGACTTCTGAGGAGAGTAGGGTGTAATTCTTACTATGTTTCTCTGAAGTAATTTTTTCCTTCTGACCACTTTGCGGATTTTTTTTTTCCTGCAGTGTGAAAATGACATACTTAATTATGTTTTTTAGTTAAAAAAGTGTGTGTGTGTGTGTGTGTGTGTGTGTGTGTGTGTGTTTACACTGCTTAGTGTTCTCTCAGCTTCTGGGTTTGTGATTGGATATCTTTCATTTATTTTGGGAAAATTCTCAGTCATTATGACTTTAAGTATTTCTTTTGTTCCTTTCTTCTCCTTGTGCTGTTCCTACTAAGCATATATTATACCTTTTAGAGTTGCCACACATTTCTTGGATTGTCTATTGTATAGTTTTTGTAAATTCTCAGTTTTTTCACATATTTATTGTTTCTTTAATTCTTCTCCTTCCTTGTTGTATTACCATTAAGAATACCTTACAACATTTAAAGGTGCTACACATTGCTTGGATAGTCTATTGTCATTTTTACCCATCTTTGTTCTCTTGAGTTTTAGAAATTTTGTTGAGATACAATTAAGATTAGAATTCCTTCCTCAGCTATGTCCAGTCTACTAATAAACTCATCAAAAACATTCTTCAATTCTGTAACTGTTTTTTAATCTAGTATTTATTTTTGGTTCTTTCTTTGAATTTCTATCTCTCTGCTTTCATTGTCCATCTGTTTCTACATGTTGTCTACTTTATTCTTTAGCACATTATTCATAGTTGTTTTAGATTCCCAGTTTGCCATATCTAAGTAGTCTGAATCTGATGTTCTGTCTTTTCAAACTTTTTTTATTTACTTTAGTGTATCTTATGATATTTTCTTAATAGCTGAACATCTTGTACTGGGTAAAAGAAACTTGTAAATAAACTTTTAGCAATGTGATGCTAAGGCATGAGGGGAGGGGGAGCATCCTGTAGTCCTATGATTGTCTTTCAGTGAGTCTGTGCCTCTGATCTGTTAATTTCACAATTATTTCTCACTTTTTTCCTCCTTTCTTAGGCAGGACAGAATGACTGTAGGGTGTTGGAATTGGATATTTTCCTTTTCTTATATGGAAGACTAGAAGGGGAAATAACTGACTGTTTCTTTTCTTCATGTGGAAGGCTACAGTTGGCTGAAATTATTTCCTTTCCTACAGGTTGGTTAGTCTCTGATAAAAGTCAGCAGTTTAGATTTTGCTTAAATAGTTTTTCCTGATGCAGAATTTATTAAGAAGCAGATAATATATCATTGTATTTAAAAATCATTGCTTTTTTTCCTACTGGAAGCATAAGGGTTTTTTTCCCCTAATATTCACTGTGAAAACCAGGTTGAGTTACTGAAGGTAAAACTTGAAAAAGTGTAACTGAGTCCCCCTGGGATTTTTAACTTTCAGAATTGCCCACACTGAGATTTCAGTAATATGTCAGTTACAGTTCAGATTCCCTCCACTGTCCCACTTCCTTGCTTCTCCCCTCCCTCATGTTTCCTGTGGATGTTTCTGCTCATGGGTTTCTACTCCCAGAACTTGTGATTCTCTGCTTTTTGCTCACGTGTCTCTCACAATTTTCAGTGTAGTGGTTTGCCTTGTGAATGCACTTCTTTAATGGCTCTAAAAAGAGTTGTTGACATTTTAGTTTGTTGAGTATTTTTCTTGCTAGGACAGTGTGTCAACTTCTAAGCATCTAACATGCCAGATTGGAAACCAGAAGCCCTAAATCAATTTTTGATAAGTACTTGAGATGATTTTATTACAGATATCTAAAATTAATTCAAAAATAGGACTTTCATATTTAGTCTTCAAAACATTTTATCACTTTATCTTTGTAATTAATGCACTATTTAAACAAATAACCCTGTCAATGACTTGTTTTTCTTTCATTAAAGAATATTGAAAGTGTTGATAAAATGACAAAATTAATTATATTCTTAAAGTATACATTTATATTTTATGAATATACATTTTATTTTCCCAAGCAAAACACATTTTCAACATAAGTATTCCAACATGTCACCAGATATTGTGTTATGTGTGTGGTTTATGTTTGGATGCACACATTCTCTCTCTTAGTCTTCTCTTTTTTGTATGTATTTGTGTCTATGTTGAAATTGGTTTAATTTCATAAAAGCATTGAACTTGATTAAGCACAAGATAATCTGTGAAAATGCAATCAGGACCTTGGGAAAAAATTATATATATATATATATATTAAATATTATATGACTGCTGTATTGTAGTTCAAGAGCAGACTACAATTTTTTTTCAGGACTATCTTCATAAATGCCTAATGTGGTATGTGTTGCCATCACTGAAGTATATGTTTGAGGAAAAATATTAATGTGAATTATATAACCCTAAAATAATTCAGGATGTGAAATATACAAAGAGTATTGGTGGTTAGAGCTCATGCACTGGAAAATGGAAGCAAGCCAAAACACTGGCACTAACACTCTGCTCGTTAAGAAAATGCCAAGGGATCTTTTCACAAGAGTAACTTGTAGAATTCAACACAGTTACCTTAGCTGGCTCCTGATGTGCAGTATCACACCACATTTAAATTTCCATCTGTGGTGTCTGCAGCTATTGTTCTCACTATAAACTTTTTTTCCCCCAAACTAAATCCACAGGATTTGAAAGACCACAGGACATACTTCCTTTAGTGGAACAACTAACTAGATTTTAAAAAGTTATAAATGAAGTTTATAATCTTTCTAGCAAGCAAGCATAATTTCTTGTTTCAAAATAAGTAAATTGGCACAGAAATTACACATAAGAAATGCTAAATTTTGATATATCTGGAATCATTTCTTTTTCTTGGAGTGTCTTCAGTGCTTTATTGTTATATTGTGCCTCTATAAGCAGGAAATAGGATGCTGTGTTCCTTGTCCTTTCTCTGAAAAACTTAGTCATCAATACCTTTAGAATGAAATCCAAGTAATTGATGGTTATAAAAGAACTAAATTGTTAAATATAACTATTTAGCAAATTGATTTCACATAATTTTGTCTATCAGTATTTCCTGTGCCCTACTTGAGTTGTGATACTAATACTTCACATACCTACGCACACACAAAACACCCAATTTGTAAGTGTAATAACTTAAAAGGAACATTAAACTAAAGTTCATTAGCAAGTAGTATGACTAATCTTTCAACTTTAAAAAGATGCAATTACTATATGATTTTTATGCTTTCCCTCTTTACATTTATCCCAGGAAAAGCATACTTGTACTGTATGCAACTCTCTAAGAACTTGGAAGAGAAAGGTGAAATTAAGTGTTTTAAGGTCTTTGAAAGAAAAGTTTATGTAAAATTTCATGTTTATTTTTAACTAAAGAGGTACACATTGTCTATTTTTCTTTGTAATTAGGATAAGCTTAATAAATATAAGTATATTTATTAATATTAATGTGTAATATATTAATATATATGTGTAATATAATGTGTAATATTAATGTGTATAATATTTATATATTAATGTGTAATATATATAATGTGTAATATATATTTCTTCTCTTTGAGTATATACAATATATGCACAATAATTTCCATTCCTTGTCCATTGTCTGCATTACAAATTACCATATACAAACACTAAAATAATCTTATATAATCATAATCAATGAATAGTATTCAAATCACAGTTAATATAGTTATTATCATGTTGGTATTGGTATGATTTTCTATTCAGTATTTGAATAGCAACATCATATTTGATTTAAGTCAATATTTATGGAGAATTGTGCTGGTATTAGAGATTGTCTGCAAGAACCTTGAAATGATCAGCCCAAGAAAGAACTTAAAGCAAATTCTACCTCTTTGCTCAGCAATCCTGTTGCTAAGAAACTAAGTTTGTTTATTCTCTCTGTTTTGGTCAGGACTGTGTAATAAGCTGATGTTGCATGTCAGAGAAAAGAGTTAGCAGCTGACAATGAACTTTAAACATCTTGGCTTTGTGTTATTTTCCCATTTGGTGACCTTCTAAGGAATTTTGAGCATAGTAGCCCACTTCTTTAGGGTTGTTTCTTTATATCATTAATAATGATATTATTATATATAGGGGTGCCTAGCAAAGTGCCTACATGCTGATATTTAGGTCAAATAATACTACAGAGCAAATGAAAATCAAAATAAATATTTGAATCTTTTAAATAGAAATAACAGAAATTTGTCCTTTGCCAAAGTGAAACTTTTTTTTTTTGCTGATTTGTTTTCTAGTTCCTTCAAGAAATAAATGACAGAAGTGATTGACAAGACACTATATACATTGCCAAATCCAATTCTTATGACATAATATTGTGCTACAAATAAAAGTGTCTATAAAGATGCATGTTATTTTTGTAGGAATAGAAGGGATGAGTTACATGCCATTCCATTTTGATGAACTCGAATCCAGTTTCTAATCAACAAGATTGCCCTATACAATAAACTACTGATTGTGACTGCTGGCGTTAACAGTAATAGGACAAGAAGATGTGGGGCACAATTTTCTCCATTCAGCTATTCATTTTCCTACTGCTTCGAAGAAGTCTTTATATCCTTATGATCCTTCTCAAAGTTAGCCTGATCAATTGTGCTAAATCTGCCCAGTAGAGTCGATGAATACAAGGACAACTCTTGTTGATTGCTAAGTAGCTTCAGTTTGGCCTCCGTTCCTTATTTCTGTCAGAGTTCTCAAAATACAAATTTAGATTCAGGATGTTTTTGTACACTTTTAAGTTAATGTTCTCTACTTGAAGTCCACTTAGTTTCAGGCACACTATTAAATATGAGTTAGTTGTACCGAAGCAGATATCCTCAGGTCATATTATCTCTATTTAGTCTTTCTGAACTCTGCAGTTCATTTTTTTTTTTTTTTTGCCAGTGCTTACTGGAGACCATATGATGTGTTTATTCGTTGGGATAAACACCTTTATAAGAACAGTAACAGGATAGAAAACATCCACAAAAACCCTACTTTTTTCAGTCTTTATAATTTCTAACACTGACATTTGAACTTGAAGTTTGCAAAGATTCTACGAAGTCACAGTGAGAATTATTTATCAACTCCAAGAGGTTTTCTTTTGGAGGAATCCAAGTTCCCATTTTTATCACAAGTTTATAACTCAGCATAAATGTCAAGGTTTAAAGAACATGGAAACACAGCAGGAATATTTATTTGAAAAAATCACGATAAATTTCAGAACACACTGTCTTGTTTATTTTTAAAGAAACTGTCAAACTATATTGTTGGATTAACTAAATAATACAGTTTCTCTGTGTTGATTGCTATGTTCACCACAGTTACACTGTGCCTTTCTTACCACTTTCATTTGGTATGTGCAGTAGCAGATGTTTGTGTGGCTGCTATTTGCTCAAAATTATTCTTACTGACGTGCTGTTGAGAACATAGTGAGAAAGGAAGTTCTTATAACGAATGTCCTCATACCTAATTTATTGTCCATTATCCATTTTTGTCAACTTAGCTATATTTCAGTGCAGCTGCACCATGTTCCAAAGTAGAGATTTGGTAAGACGCTACCTGCATTTCTTATGGAGAGACATAATTAACAATTTGCTATTGATTAAAATAATACTTTTCCCTTAAAATTCTGTTAAAATTAAGAGTTGGAGTAGATTTTTCTCCCTCACTATTTTCTCTACTCTTTGTTAGATTGGCAATATTTATAATAAAAAATGCTGTATTCTTGATATATCTAAACCCTGCTAAAAGCTTTATAGGTTTCATTTTATTTGATTCTCAAAACATCCCTACAACATAGAAAAGATGTTGTTTTGTGCCCACATGACTGTTAAGAAACCTAAGGCACAGAGAGGTTAAGCAACTCAGTCAATCAGCTAGTGACTGGAGAACTAAGATTCCAATCCAGGCAATTATCATGCTAACTGCTATACTGGGCAGTTTAAGAGCCACAGAAAAAGCATTATTCCTAGAGGAACTGATTCATTTAAAGGGTTTTCTTTTTAGTTGTTTTGCATTTGTTGATATTGCTTATAGTCAATATTAATTTAATATTTTAAAAATGGTTTAACATTAGGTTTTTAATATTATTTAGCCAAATTCTTAAACTTTACATGTCATAGACCCTTATGACTTGGAGGAGCTTGGTGGCCACTTAGTTCTACCCACTCACATGAATTGGGAATCTGAGTTTCATGAAGTGAGACTGTTTTCTCAGCTCATATACCTAGTTAGGTCAGAGCCTGGGTAAGAACTTTGATCTCCTGTCACGCAGTGTGCCAATTAATTATGTTTCTTTCTTAGTTATAAAGAATGCAATTTCTGTGACAAATTCACTACCTTTTGCTTTGGGGGGCATATTTCTTACCTGAGTACTATGGGTTTAGCTGGTGTTTGATAGATACAGACATACATGTCAGGTATATATGCATGTGTGTGTACACATGCAACTTGGGCAATTTATGTTTACATATAAAGGTCTTTAATTTCATTACAACTACTTATAAAAATGTTTTGAAGTAGTTAGATCACAGTCGTGGGTATGTGAGTAAAGATTTGCTAGTACCAAAAATCTAAAAAGCTTGCTGAGAGCTGAAAGATATTGATGAGCAATGAGCTTCTTCTTAGATGGAGATACTAGATGTTCCTATTCTCACTGGAAAATACCAACGAAAATTTTTAGTAGGTATTTTGAAGCTAGTATCTGGGAAATTGTATATGAATTTGATACAATCCATGTCTTGTGAGCAGAAATTTTAACACTCTGAAATGTTTCAAGCTTTTATCATCAGGTCATATCCACTTTCAACAGTTTAGGCCAGATATATTAAGTAAAAAAAAAGTTTTCTGAGATATTCACCAGTGTACAAAGGAGCTACAGATATTTTCAACAAAAGAGTTCAGTTTCTTTGAGCTTTATATACAAGAAAAGGGAGCAATGTCAAATATCTTAACAGGATTCTCCAACAGTCTCTTATACCAGAGAATCATATCATACTTTTAATTGCTTTTTATTCACATGGAATCAGGTTATATAGCCTCAAAAAAACTTTAAAAATTATTTTTATCTCCTTACATAGCAGTAGAATTTGCATTTTATTTGCCAATTATTTGGAGGATTTTTTTCTCCTTTTATTAATTTTTAAAAAATATTTATTTATTTATGCATACAAGAACTGGGGTGTAGGCCAGAGTTGCAGGGTGGTGGGGTGGTGGTCAGGGAATTCACCAGAGATAGAGTGGGGAGCAGAACAGGTGGCTCTACTGAAATATACTGCTAAGGGGAGCAGTAGTTAAGACAGGAGAGGTCTGCTACACCATGTGTGTCAGCTCCCTGGTCAGAGATCGAACTCATGCCACAGTGCCTAGATAGCTTGATAGCACTGAGACTCAACCCCTGCACCACCAGGGGGGCCATTTGGAGGATTTATAAGAAATATTATCATTTTCCTATTAGTACATTTTTAGGTTTTATTTTGATTGTTGTTTGGTAATTGACTACCATCCTGAGCACATTAATTCATGTTATTTTCCCCAAAAGCAGGCATCATAGATTTTCTCAATGTTTATCTCTTGTAATATTTTTCTTCCATATTGTAGTTTAAGTTATTATGGTCTTGTTCTATCAGAGGGCAATGTCTAATCCGTAACAAATACTCACTAAATACTGTGGAACTGGTGAGCTTTATTGAATTCTTTTCATCTAGCCAACTATTTACTTCATTCTGAGTGAAAATCAAGTTATTTTGTCTGTATCAATAAAATATATATATCACCAGTTGTGCATGTATTGCCCTATACATAGTAGTAGGGAATGGCCTTTGTTGTAGTGCTTCTTTTAGTATTTTCAATTATTATCATCATTATCATCAGACAAGTCACAACAGCATTATTTAGAGATGTACACTAGAGGGTGTTGTTTTACCTGGACACTAGACCTACCAGTGCATTGGCTTTGAGGAAGAATGAAAAATTTTTTCCAGGAAATGTTCTCCATGTTTAATGTTACATAATTCTCAGCACATATGCCCCATTAACAAAGTTGATAAACCCCAGGGAATAGAAGTAGAGACTGAGTCACTTGGTGGCCTCGCTATCCCATTTCTTCAACACATTCCTGTAGGTGTTTGGTTTCCCTGAGCTTCACATGCAGAGTGTCACTTGAAAATCAACACTGATCACTAGGTGAGAATATATTTGACTCTTTCTAACTACAGGGAATAGGAAAGCAAGTGAGGCAAGTGGCAAATATGGTAAAGCTATTAGACTCAATACTTCATTCTTTAAATCATCTGAATTGTTTATGAGTACTTCCATGACTAACCTGAGAACAGAAACTATCAACAGTGGCTGGAATATTTACTGCCGGAAGACCTTGTATTTCAGTCTGTGCCTCATCTCCTCTCATTTTTACTTGCTTAAAAAAAGTCTCTGCTCTACTGCAGTCCAACTTTCATAATGTCTTGCATGGGAAGATCAAAATGTTGTTATATTATTTGTGTACCAGTAAACATTTTAATGCTAATAACAGGTTACCGCTTCTAGGTATGCTTTTTGTTTTTGTTTTCCTGCACTGACTCTTCTGATATCAGTGCAATCTTTGTTGAAATCATAAATTCTGTTGTGGAATCTCATGACACATGTCCAGATGTTCATTGACTTTTACCTGAGTATGTGAATAAATATGTGAAAGAAAAAAACCTTCAAATTTATTGCTGTCAAGTTTCCCTCCTTAGGAAATCATTATCCCAGCTCTGTTCAGTGGAAATTTCTCATAATGCAAGTAAGTCTTCCCCTAATGTTTCAAGTTTTCAGACATATATTTTTTATTATTCTTTACCACTATCTGATTCAAAAAGACTGTTGGAATCAAGATCTCCTGGAATAAATTTAAAAAGTACAATTTCATATGATCAAATTAAAGTTGAATTGACTGGTTCTTGTTAATGCTAAACCCTGTCCAACACATTCAGATTTTCTACTGAAGCTAGGTACATGCTTTCCTTCTGACATTCCTTAGCATTTGGCTCTGTTGATCCCATGTTCCCCTTTCTTCAGTGATACGATAATGTTGCAATAATACTTCAATGCTGACACAACAGAAATGCTTGCCAGTTTGGCTTTCAACCTTGGCAAGCTTTTTGTTATAGTTGCAACCCAGCTTACTCCTTGAGTTGCACAAAACTTCTAGAGCTCCCCCACAGCATGTCTTATAAAGGGGACTAAAAGGAAAAGTAAGAGATACTAATTTTAGACAGAGAATAGTAAATAGGACAATAAATAAAGGCTCTGTTTTGGCACATTGGAACTTTCTTTTTTCCCTTTTAAATGTGTGATTCCTATTCCCAAATGTTGCACTAGATTTATTTTTAAAGGTGTCATCTATTTTCATTTCAGTGCTATGTCATCTATAATTTAAATTTATGAGATGAATCTTGAGGTTCACCAGTGGAGCATCTGGAGAATTCTAGCCACTTTGCCATTGAAAATGCAGATTTGCTGCAGATTTTTGTGTCTGACAAGACCCACTGAAAGCACCTCACTCTCTTTCCTGACAAGCATCCATCAACATGTAATATTTATTCTTCTCTTTTAGTTTCACTACAAATAATTGGCGGTTCCTCGGTAAGAACATGGTTTCCTGCTGAGACAGCACCACCTGTATAGCTTCACTGAGCTGAGAACAAATGCTTTTGGAAAATGAAGTTTTCCTAGAACTGATGGATAAAATGAATGAGGGCTGTTTACTAAAAGGAGGGAAAACTGGATTTACTTGTTCACTTGCATCATAATTGTTAGTTTTCCAGTCTTCTTTATGTCACCATCAGAATAGCAATGGAATGTTCATACACTTACAACTGAGAAGAAAAATATTCTTCTCCTTGATTAATTGGTTGATAAGTAGATCAATAGATGATAGATAGATTGGTAGATAGATAGATGTCTCTATAGAGCTGAACCTTTGTCTTCACAATAATTAATCTCTGCAGTTTGTAGTGAATTATTTTTAACAGTAGTAAACAAAAAATTTAGACTCAACTGTAACTGCTTTAAGCAAATTAAATTGGCTATTGGCTGTCTATGATTGTCATGACTTCCAGATTTCTTGTAATGCCCAGACCTAGATTCCCCTCATTAGGAAAGGAATTGATTTACAAAATTATATTTCTGTAAAATATACACAGTTTGCATTCTTAGGGGAAGAGAAAAAATAGAACAGATAAATGTAAACAAGTTGATGCACTAATTATTTTTAAATAAAGGACCAACTAGATGGACAATTTAGATTTACCTTAGTTTCTAGTGCAGGAATTTTCAAACTCTGACCGTCAAGATTGGTATACTATTGGCTGCTCAATGTACTTCATTAATGAAATTAAGCTGTAGCTATTTTCTTCCAGTTCCCAGAAAAAAAAATGTCAAGTTCTTATCTTCTAATTACCCCAATTTTAACATTTACTACATGTTAATTTTTCAATATTTTGTGTCTAGCTTTATTTATATTCTAGTGAGCAAAATGAACTAATAGAATAAGGGTGGGATATTAAAGTATAAACACAAATGCCTCCTATAAATGCCAGCTTTTGATGAATGGACATCAGTACTCTTTTTCTTACACTGTACCCTAAACATTTAACTTAAAACTAACACTAACAAGCAAAGTAAAATCTCAAATACTATAAACTAATATCTTTCTTCAATTGCTGTGATTGAGATAGAACTGATTAATATTTGCTGGACTTTTATCAAGGACACCATGATTTCTGAGGATTGTGCTATAAAAGGAAATTGAAAGTACACTGCTATTCAATGTGCTTCATTCCTATTTTTAATAATTTTAAACCTAAGGAGAATAAACTAATTGAATGAAGTAGATTTATAGAAAGCCGCAGAACTGTATTTTACTGGCAATTACCTTTTTGCATTCAGATAATGTATTTACAATATTTATTTACTGGTTATCTTAGTGGTCATGTGACAAATTAGTAGTCAAACTAAGATTAGAGTCCTGGTGGTATGAGTTCTTAAAATGCAAGTGCTCTATAAGGCAATAGGGACAAGTTAATACCTGGTGTAAGACTTCCCTCGAGAAAGTGATAATCTCTGTAAAATGTGCATATAACCTTAAGTAACTTATATAACAATTCAGATATAATAAAGCTCCTAGAACAAAGGAAGGAAAAAAGACAGAGGATTATGTTAGAAAGGGCTGCTGTATCAGCAAGTTTGCCTCATGAATGAATTCTTCCCCTGACCTGGTCTTAGAATCAGTAGCCTTGTTTTCTGTTCACTGACGTTCTAGCAGATAGCCCTGCTTAATTTGCTAATGCTTTCTGAGCCTTAATTTCTCCCTTCATCAAAGGTGGCTAGTTGAACTATCTCTAAGAATTTATAAGAGTTAAGTGGTTGATTGACTGCCCAGCAAACTAAACTGTAAATTCTTACAAACATTTAAAATATCTTTATAGTTATTTATTTGTTCCAGGAAGAGTAGGGAAAAATTTCGTTGACCATCTAAATATCATAAAGATAAAATAGTTGTACTGGTTTTTGTTGATTGCTTATGTGTCAATTCTCAGTTCAAAGCACATTAGCTCATTTAATTCTTATATATCACTTACTCATAGGCCTAAAAAGATAACAAGCAAGTGTATGTGTGTGTGTGTGTGTGTGTGTGTGTGTGTGTGTGTGTGTTTATGTCATTCATCAATTTCATTAGTTGTTCAGAAGATGAAACTTGTGAATCCTGGGTAAAAAGAGGTCATTATGAACTGTGGATGTTAGGAAAGACTTCATGGGAGATCTTGAATATAATCTGAATTTTTAAAGATGAGCTGAATTTTGATAATTGAGATGAAAGATGAGAGCACACTAATTTAAGTGAACAGAAAGAAATACATGGCATGCAAGTGTAGTGTGCAGAAATGTAACTCTCTCTCAAGACCCAAGAAATAGACCTGTGCCCTAGAGGTGATGTGTGTTAAAAATGACTTTTAATTTGTGTATCTACAATAAGGGCATACAGTTGCTAGTTTGCTCAAAGCATCATCATTAGCTCTTGTTGCCTATTTAGAAACTTCACATTTTAGTACTGTGTTCCTTTCAAGACATTTGAGTGTGAGACCCCTTGCAACAAATAAGAGCAGGTATAATGGATAAAGCAGATCACCTTCCAATTTTACAGTCAAGGGTGGGTGGCTTCAGATGCAAAGGGCACCATGATTGATATTGTAATAGAAAACAAAAGTATTTTAAAATATAAACCCATTATGCCTTTATTTTTTTGCAAGGGAATAAGTAACTTTCAGGTCTTTAAGTTATTTGTGGTTAGTGGAGGTAATCCCCATTTTATAGATGAGCAAACTCAGTTTAGAAGACTGTGACTTGCCCAGAGTCATACTGTTAATAAGAGGTGGCTTGGGGATTAAAATGTTGCTTGTTTGTCTGTAATGTATCAGGCACCGAAAGCCATTTCTTATATATTTTGTCCTTAAATCTTCATAAGTATAGAGATGCCAATAATATTATGGTGCAAAAGATTGCTTGTTACATATTTCAGACTGAGGCTGGGGCCTCTTAAAGGTCTGGTAAACTCTAATATCAAATATCAGACCCTTTACTTCTCTATATCAACCGCACCACAACCATAGAATCAAAGCAACTCAAGGTTACAAGAAATGCATTAGCTCTTCTTCCTGATGTGGGTTTTTAACACCCCGTCAAAGCCAAGAGCACACTCAACCCACTTTTAGCAGAAAAATCTCAGGTATAGCGATACTAAGAACAAAACTACTGGCTTCTCCTAACTCTTAATTATGTTGAATAATTTAAAGAATATCCTTGAAAAGATATGTAGAGTCAAATTGCTATTTTACAGAAGAGAAGTAGGCAGAGACTGTAATTCCATACCTGCTTCTGGCCAGTTGTGGCCTCTCACGCTTTAGAAAAATGACTCAACTTTTCTCAGGTCTATTTTGGATCCAAGCAGCAGAAACCTTCTGAATGGAATATGTCTTGCGGTTGATATCCTACTTCAAATCTACTTGGTGCCTCAAACAGCAGGGTGTCTAGAAATACTAGTCTCTGCTACTAGAGCAGAAATCTTAAAGAGCCATGCAAATTGGATCCACCCGGTCTTTAACTTGGGCCAATTCTTCCACAGTATGTGCAGACACATTCTTCCTTGACTTGACTGCATAATAGAGATAATTATAAGCACTTACTTATCTCACCGGGGTCTACTGAAGATTAATTAGTTAATGTTGGCAGACCAAAGGTGCAATATATGTGCTAAGTATTATTATTATTACTGTGCCACTTATCTTTAAAGAATGTTGTTTCTGAAGTCATAGTGCCTGTGTGCCATCTGCTCACAGCAGCCTTTACCATCTCTCTACTCAGAGACTGAATCCGGTATCTGAATAAATAGATGTGCTCAAAAAAAATCTATCACACCTCCATCTGTGCTTATGGAATTTGAATTCAGACATAGGCAGAAATGCAAATCAATCACAAGAGGAGAGGCTTCTCCAGTGCCCAAAGTCACATTCTGAGATGTTGCTCTAATATTCCTGCCTTTCATTTTAGAATCCGCTAACTCACGATGCAATGCTTCTGTGAAATTCTCTCTCTTCTGCATCTGAAATAGGGTGTCACATTAGAGCCCTGAGCTGCCTTCTCTTTTGTTCCCAGAAAGTTGAAAGAGAAAACTTCCCCAGAACACGTTCGCTGCTGATTTTTTTTGCAGAAATTAGCTCCGTGATTTTAGTGCTTTAGATATTAGTATAATTATCAGAAGCTAATGAGTTTTTAAAGGTTCCTATATGAAACGATGATTTTGAAACTTCCCTCCTGCCAGAATTATAACTAGGTTACAGACAACATGACATGATCTATGACCCATTTTTACTAATGACTAAAGAATAAAGATACAGCTTATGAATAAGCACTACTTCCCGAAGATGACAGGGCACTGCAACTATGAAAGCTCTGGAAATCAGAAAGATTAAAACCTTGAACTAAAATTACCCAAATGTTTCATGGATGCCACTATAGTAATATAAATACCATTCCTTGCATTTGAAATAGTTATTGGTATCACAATTATCATAGATATTTAATATTCTTCCACAGTAGGTGGCTCAATGGAATTACTGTTCATCATCTTATGAGCTCTTCCTTGAGGCAGCTGTGGAAAGTAAATTTATCTTCAATCCAAAATTCACCTCACTTGAACCATATACTCGTGATAATTCCACAAATCAGTTTTTCCATGTATCTAATTTGTTTGTAAATTTCCCACTTAATTCTATTTCTAGGGTATGCCAAGACATCTTTTATGGTGGCTGTGGAATTAACCAAATTGGCAATAAATTCTGGTTCATGAAGGCTTTTGTGACCTATTATATACATAATCTGATCTCATGGAAGATGCAAGTAATATGTGAATTCAATTCAGCTAATCTAAATTATGCATCTACCTTATGAATTGATTAGGTTTTAGTGTAGAAAGAAGAATAAAATACCATACCTGGCCTCAAATCAAGAAGATAAATCTATAACCAACTATATTAAAATGATAAGTTCCAGATGAGGCAATTTGAGCAAGTCTTGAGAGAGCTTAGAAGAGGGAATGATTCATTCTGTTGAGAGCAGGAAAGAGAGCTTCAGAACACTTCAGATGGATGATATTTGAGTTACGCTGTGAAGGATGAAAACAGCACCAGTAGGTGGAAAAGAGAGAGAAGGCACACTTCTCCCAGCTGTCCTGACTCTACAATTTCAAATGACTGATGCTTTCTTGAACTATGATGCCCTGTCTTGTTAAAATTGAACCTTGGACACCCTTTAAATTTTTGAAAATTTTCTTCTTAGGCTGTTGAATTTTTACTCCCCTCTCACACTCCTGCTCTCTTGACCTTGCTTTATGTTGTCTGATCCTACGTTTGAAAATAAATGTTTCTTTCCCAATAGTGTCAACTTCCACTTGAATATAGCTTTCATCCTATTTACCAAAGCACCATGTCCCAGATATTACCCACCTGATGTTCCTGCAAGTTTGCATTATTCTCCTAGAGGAAATTTGGATATTTTTAGGCAGAAGGAACTACAGGAAAAAGATATAGGGTGCAAAGATCAGGACACATGTGTGACGAAAGGCAAGCTGTCTAGTGGGCCAAAGCTCTGTTCCCTTGTGCATCCGAACATTTCACAGAATGATGCAGCCAGTCCCACAATAGCACTGACACTGTGAAATAGCGAAGTTATCCTACCCCAGCAATGCTTTAGTCCATCTTTGAGAAAATGCTAATTATAGATGATGGTAGGTACACAAATAGGCTTAACTCCCTGAACAACCATGACATCATTTCTTCTTAGAGAATATGGTCTAATCTGTCATCCTTGAACCTAGATTCTACATATTTAGAAGCCCACATTTCTTAAAATTATCTGGGAAAATTAAATAATTTATAAACTTTCCGATTACCCATTTATAATCATAGAGTGAGCACGGTGGTATTCAGTAGTTTGAATCTAAGGTATTTTAGAGCATGGTTGACTTTGCCAACCTATTCTTTTAGTGATTTGATAATGTCCCTTAAGATGGGGATTTAAGGTATCAGCTAGATTTGCTGACCTTTAATGGTACTTACATTATTGGATAGACTGAAAGTCTGAAACCTTTGTGCCCCCTCAGGAATAAGGATGTGATGGAGTGGGGCTTGCTCAGAAGGTTTGCAACATGGCAACTTAGGCATTGCCTTCTCCATAGACTGAAAAATGGAGTCTGGACTCCTGGTTGTAAATTTGGCACTGTCCAAGAGTTCTAAATTGACTTTAAAATGAATGAGGTAATGGAATACTCAGACAGAAGGCTCATCCATTATAAAAATACACCTCAAATTAGTCCTTCTTTTGGTGAAGGCTAAAGAGTACTTCTAGTTAAAACCTGGCAGGTTATTTGCTTATTACCAGGTCTTGCTGGGATTTGAATTAACTGTCACAATGATAAAATTTTCCTAGAAATTAAATTAAAAAGTCAACATAAACAAATGTTACAGAAAGCCTTCAAAATTTTCAGAATTAACTGTTGCTCTAGTTAACACATCTAGTTGTGTTGGTATAGTCCATTTAAAACAGCTTTCTATAAGGAGATAAAGAGTGAAATTGAAGCAAATCACACATATGGCATGGGTCTATCTATTTATGTAATGGTATTTATGTAATGGAAGAAGAGGCATAAAACAGAGAGAGGAAATGGGAAAAAAAAAGAAATGGTGCTAAGGAACAAATAAAATGCTCCTTTAGTAGACCCTAAAAATTGTCAATCAGGTCATTAAAGAGAACAACAAATTCTAGAGCATTTAAAAAGCATTCAAATGCATCCAGCGGAATATATCCCACGTTTTGTGAGGATTTCCACATTGGCCAGGAGTTGTTCAGTGAATTTTGAGACTCTATTAAATTGCATGTGGTTTCCATTCTCTTGTTTTTATAGCTTTTAGAATTTACTTTGGATCTGTTGGATCTCTAACCATTTTCTAGGGTGAAGATGCTTTTATGGACAATACCGCAAAGATAGTCTCTTTGTATAGCCATCCCAAAAGTCCTGGACTCCCTATTCAATTGTAATGTGTCATAATTTAAACCTTACACTTCACTCACATTGTTATCCGTATCTATTTTGTCATTTGTTAAATTGAGGCTTTTAAAGGTTGAATGACTTCCCTGAGTAAATGGTATAACCCACTTCAAACCCAGATTATCCGAATGCAATTCCTGTACTCTATCCTCTAAATCAAAACCTTGCTATTAAATTCCTCTGACTTCATTTATATGAATCAATCTTTTTTTGCAGATGCATTATTAGGATTTTAAAATATCACATTAGTGATTGAATATCTCTTTGCCTTTCTCTGATTCTCAGGGCTATTATTGCCTTGAGGGTAACAAATTATGAAGAAATTATGACAGAAATACTTTGTGATCAAACTTTGAATACCACTGTGAAATTTACTGATCATTGTCAAATCATGAAGATACAAAGTTTATAAGAAGCTTGTTAATGCAAAGATTAACTTCCAGATTTATATATTTTTTCATTTCATTAATTTCAAAAGTGATACCTGTATGTGAAAGTGTTCCAAAGAGTAAGGAAGCTAAAATATGAAAAGCACCACTTTGTCTTTTCCTTGCTCACCTTTTCCAACTTTCAGATAAAAGTCTTTTGTATGTACTTCCAAATTTTTAAATATAACAAGCATATATAAAATATTGCTCTGTCATTTTAACATTATATTCTGGTGATATTTTCATCAACAGTTCTCTAACTTTTTCACTGTCGTGGATTATTTTATTTGTGGATAGACTAGTAATTAATCCCGTTATTACTGTTTGCTGTTTAGAGATTTTGCAAACTTTGTTCTAAATCTGCTGCAGTGACCTTCCTTGTCATAAATCCTTGATAGCTTTATCATATAGTAAAATATCATATGTATTTTTGTTTATTTTCTTGACTTTTACTTCCATCCAAATGATCAATCTGCTAATTAAGAACAAGCACCAAGCAATGACATTAGTATTAAAATATTCTCCCTATTTTATGGAGGTAGTATTCTCCTATACTACTTTTTATTTTTTCAGAAACTTGCTGCCAATTTTCCATGTTTATTTTTACTAAGAAATTTAGAATCAGCTAGCTCAAATTCCAAAAATAAGGTTGTTGGTATTTTATTTGGATCATGTGAAATCTGTAGATTAATTTAGTTTGAATTTAATTTTTACAATACTGAAGCTATGCAAGAATAAGTTTTGTATGTTTTTCTTTAAAGAGTTTTTAAAAAATATATCCTCCAGTAGAATTTAATTTTTTTCTCATAAAGATCTTTCACTGTGATGATTAACTTTTACTTAGATCATTTTTTCACATTTTAAAGATGAGACACCTATTTCTGTATATTTTATAGCTGGATATATTCGTGTCCAGGAAAACAATTAATTTTATATATTTATTGATTTGTATTTGGTACACATCTTTCTCAGTAAATATTTCTATTGCTTTTAATTATTTTGAATGTTTCAGGAAAATAATTATACAAAAAATATTGTTTCATCTTTTTCAGTATTTCATATCTTATTTTAAAAATTACCTTAAATTTCTAAAAAAACATTTTTAAATACATAATTTGGTACTGCTGAAACTATATAAAATGTTTAAGTTACTGACAATAGTAAGACTTCTGTTTTGTTACTGAATTTATGAGGATTTTCCTAACATTTTACTAGTATTTTAGATTTTGCTTTCAGATGTATATGTCACGCAGATTAAAAAGTTGTATGAAACAATAACAATTATCATTTATTTAGACTGATAAAAATCAAGATTATATATTAGTTTTTCCCAAATAACTTTTTGCTATGTGTGAAGATAATCATATCTTTTTGTTTTGCTTTCTAATATTTTAAAATATATTGATAGTCTTTATATAAAGTCGATTATATTTATATTCCTAGGATAAGCCTATTTAATTTTGTTTCATCCTTTTAATATTCTGAGGATTTCCTTCTTTTGTTTTGTATACAAAAGTAGTATGGGTCTATGTTTTTCCTCTATTTTCCAAATCTGGAAAGATAATTTTCCAGATTTAGAACATTAATTTTCTGTTGGCTTCGTAAAAGATGAGTTTGGATGCTATACATTTTGATACTTTTAGAATATTTCAAATAGCTTTGTAATTATCTATTCCCTAGGCACTGATTAGAATTCATAACTTAAACTCTTTGGTTTAGAAAGGGTTTGGCTTATTTAGGAATAGGAATAAATATTTTTTTAAATCCTCCCCGAAGAAAATGAGAAGATTTGCTTTCATTTAATTTGACTTCTGTTGTCCTTTACTAACCAATTTTGATTTTCTGTATCCGTTTAATACAGTTTCATATTTTTCTTCAGTGTGTGTTAATTTTTTTCTCATAATTAGTTTCATTTTCCTAAATCTGTATTTATTAACAAATTTTAATTTTTCCTATTTTATTTATATGTAACACCTTATCTTATTTTTCTAATATCAGTTTATATCACACACCTATATATTTAATTATATATGTATATATGAGATATAGTAAATATGTGTAACACATGGTACTCATATAGTTACTAGCACACTCTATTACATATAGTTTCTCCCTCATATTAATTTTCAGTTTTACTACATATGTATTTGTGTTTAATATGTACATTTACATAATATATTCAGTTATATGTAGTATATATTTATGTGTGCACACACATCAGCCAATTAGTGCATTTACTTTTACTATTTTCCAGTTCTTTATTTTTATTTTTTCATTCAAAATTCCTTCCTTTTACATTCCTCAGTTTTATGTTTTGGGTTCTTTTTCTAAATTCTCAATACAATATTTGATTAATTAATGTCACTCTTTATTGTTTAGGAAGGTAATTATTAAAATCTATTTTTTTAAAGATTTATTTATTTATGCATACATGCTGGGGTACAGGCCAGAGGCGTGGTGTGGAGAGAGGTTCACCAGAGACAGAGTGGGGAGCAGAACAGGCAGATCGACGGAAATACACTGCTGAGGAGAGCACCGGACAAGACAGGAGAGGTCTGATGTGGGACCATATGTGCGTTAGCTCCCTGGTGAGGACATGAACTCAGGTTGTGGTGGTGATAGCGCTGAGACTTAACCCATACACCACAAGGGAGGGCCGAGAATGATTTATTCTTAATAAGTTATTTATCCTGTTTTTTTATTGATGTGAAAAATGTTATTGATTTTAATACTATAATCTTATTTATATTTCATGTTTCCTGGCTTTAATCTTTTCTTGAAGTTTGTACTTCATTGTGTTTTTTAGTGTGCTTCCTTTTTTTTCTTGTGATTACTTGATACTGACTTTTAAATTGTAGTAAATTTAACTATATTAAAAACTATTTCTTAATTTATTAACTTTAGAAAATTCATTGACTCATGACACCAAAAATAAGCTAGTTTACTTACACTTTTGTTACTCTTACCGCCCAATATATATAGTACATGACTTCTTGTTCTATTTTATACTTTTCAGTTTTATCCCTAAAATTTGACAGAATTAGGTGTGATCTGTTGAGTTTACACTTGAAAAGTGATTATACCTCCTTTTATCAAACTTCCTCTTCTCGCATAGCCTCTCCCAGTTTTGTTGCTATGTCAACAGACAATAGTAACCACATTTCTTTATCATTAGTTCTTTTATGTAAATGAAATCAATGCTCACATCATTGTATTCTATTTCAAGTTTCCATTCTTGGACTTTATTTTGATTTATCTCTGTCATACTGGATTTTTTGAACAAGTAATTCTCAAAAGTGCCCATGGGGATTTTATTGCTTAGGTTTTATACAATGTCTGTCTGTTGCCTTAATTATTAAAAGAAAATTTGATGGGGCATAAATATTTAGGTTATCTTTCCGTTTCCTCAGCATTCTACTCTGTGTTGTTTTTTGTAATTGGTTTTTATTTTGTTGTCAAGGATTAGTTCGTTATATTTGAAGTCCAGTAACTCTCCCAGAATATACCATAGTACTGGTGAGCTATATCATTTTCCCCATAAGGTAGAATTTACAATTTTAATATATAAATTCAGATCTTTATTATTTTTGTGTTTCAAATGACTAATTAATTAACCCGACGTTCTTTTCTTCAAAAGTTGAAGAGTGTGTGTGTGCGCGCACGCGTGTGTGTGTGTGTGTGTGTGTGTGTGTGTGTGTGTGTGTATACATCTCACATATGGAAAATTTATCTTCCTTATTTCTTATTTGGTATCTAGATATTTTCATTCCCATTTGTTCAAGCTGGTTTTCCATGTGCCCAGTTGTGCTTTCCACAGCATCTTTACTACCTTTTTTCTTTTTAATATGTCTTTTTTGATGTAAAATGGTTTATCTTCAGCTTACACATCTATTTTTACAATGCTGACTCACTTTAATTTTTCTGGCATCTTTTATTTTCCTCCTTGATTGCATTTCTTGAAACCTTAAAAAAAAAAAAAGAAAAACCGCTTTCTTTAAGACATGGTGAAGGACTTATTTAAGACTCTCCATGCTTTACAATATATTGCATTATATGGGTAATCTTGTGCCTAATCCCATGCTGGATTTCTTTTGATTATGATTCCCTGTAAAATAGAGTTGGCACTCTATGGTTTGCTTATTAGTCATGAAGGAGGCATGGTGAACCAGAGCATATACTGCTTCATTTTGGACATTTTATTGTAAGTTCTGTTGTGACTCTGCCTTATTAAAATAACTCTACAGAAAGGGAGCCATTTTTTTTCTGCTTTGTGTTGAGGAAAATATGTGTATGTATCCCAGTGATGCATGATATATTGCACTTATGCAGTAAGGTGCCTTGTTCTTTTAAGAAAGGAAATGTTCCTTGGGCTGGGGAAGGGGAAGCAAGTAGTAGTGGTTAGAGGCAAGGCTTTGGAACCAGATTATTTCTTGGGTGAAATATTAATATCGCCACCTACATGCTATTGATGTAGTGGTTTTCCTTTCTGAGATGCTCATCTGTATCAACATCATAGACTTATTGTAAATATCAATGACATACTGTGTTTAGGCACTCAGGACCTAATGGACAATCAATCAGATTTTACTAACACTGTTATTGCTTAGTAAAAATAGTAAGTTAACACCATAACATTACCTTTGTGGTAAGGACCATAGGTTCTGGAGAACCCAATCTTTCTATGTTCAAGTGCCAGGTTAGACACTTACTGTGTGACACTGTGCAATTTATCTAACCTTTCTGGCCCTCTGTTTCCTCATATGCAAGAATACACCTTTTTTCTTAGGGTGTTGGGGAGAATTTATAGTATCTGGGCTAAGGTAGGGGCTCAATGGCTTTATTGTTAATCATAACACTCCAATTCACAGGAAAGCTTTATCTGGCATAGACTCAAAGTATGTTTAAATCTTGATCCATTTATGAGCATTAAATAATGTCTGAATATATGTGTCTCAAGGTGTTTGTGGCTTGTGAGCATTTACCCCTGCATTCAGTACAGTAATAAATTAGTAAATGCTTATAGAGTGACTATTGATAGAAGTGATGTGACATTGGTTATAGTCCCCTCCCCCATTTTTATTGTGGAAAGAATATTGAATTTAATTTTTCAAAGATAGTTTATTTGATGATTGTGACTCATTTATTCTAGTTTTATCTTCAGTATTTTTATCACTCTTTCTATTTCTATTTTAACAGTTCCAGGTATAGACAGGGATACAGCATGGGTTGTCAGAAACTTGAAGATTTTTGGATTCCAATGGGGAGGTTATTATTATATCCTGGATCAGGCTTCAAATTCAACTTTAATACTGCTAAGAATTCCTTTAGTTATAGTCCATTTAGGTGGCTAAAGGTTCACAATATTTATTTAAAATGTGAACTTTCAGCTTCATATTTTCCACCTAATTTATCTGATTCATCTTTATTTGTTTGCAGCCACTGGTGTGTCCTTGGTTTAATAGAAAAGTGACTTCCCACTTCCAAACAGTAGTCATGCTTCACTTCCCCAGCTGCAATAGAATGGCCAATCTCTGTGCGTAATTCTTGTTTAACCAGTTTACTGCTGTTATTACCTTATTATTGTTGTCATTACTGTTCATTGAGTGCAGAAAACCTATTCAACACTTTTAAATACATATATCAAATGTAGTTTCTGCCCTGGCATATCCTGATTGCTAAAACGGATGCTGCATTAAAAGATAAAATATATAGTATGAGAACAGAATGAATTTAGGGCATCCAGGCTAAGATTGTTTCATTCCTGATTAATTAATTGATATTTCTGAGTGCATCTTACGCTGTTTAAGTTCTTTGAGGAAAGTAAAAAACTAAACGGCATATACTTTTCTTGGAAAAATTGGTGATATAACTTAAAAGATCAATCATATGAATATAATATGAATAGGCAAAATTTACCACACACCCCATGTTAGTCAGTAAATATGAGCTTCTACTGAATGCGAGGTATGAAGAGAGAGACTCAGGATTCAAAAATGATTGAGACATGATCTCTTTGACTTTAATGAGTTTAGAGTTTGATTCGGAATAAAATATCACTTAATACTATTATTACTATAGGATGAGGGCTGTTGCAAAATTATTATATGCAGTTACTCTTTTATGTGCATTTCACAGATTATCTCACATAATTCCTACAGTGACTCTATAAAGTGTACATATAATTGTCATTCCCATTTTACAGATGGGAAAACTGAGACATGGAATATTGAAGTAACTTGTTCTAGATCATTGAGCAGGTAAGACAAACAGTATACATAGACTGTTGAACTCAGAGTGAAGGTGATATAGAACAATATAAAAATTAGGAAAAAGGGTCTCAAAATAGCTAATTTTGGATAAAATCTCAGTGGAATAAGGTAACAACTTTCAGGTGGGAGAAAGATTAAGCATCAATGTATAGTGATGAAATATTGGCATAGAGAGGAAGAAAAAGGCTGAGGAGTAAAGGGAGACAAGATTTATTCTGGTCAAGATAGAGGAATAATGACTGAATGCAGGAAGGAAGGAAGGAAGGAAGGAAGGAATGCCTCTGGAAAGTCAGAAAGAACTGTGGCATAAAATCAACTGAGTAAGATATCCTCTTCTACCCACCATCCATTTTCTTTGCTTGTTCTAGGGAAACTCGAACTGAATGCCAAGGTAGCATTTGAGAATTGACATGACAGAACTAAAACCTCTTCTGTTTCACTAGTGTCTGATGGTGTGACACAGTCACTACTCATAGCTTGGATGTACTTTTCACACCATCGCTCTTAATATTTCAGATACCACAAGGAAGAATACAGAACCAAGTTGTTATCTCCATTAACACTTAGTGCCCATTAACACATCTGTGATTTTATTGGCGTCACTTAAGTTATTAGATCAATGATAGAATGCAAAGTAGAACAAAAGAGTTTAAATGGAAGTGAGAGCAAATGGAAGGATTACTAAATCACAGGATATTGGCTAGTTGTTGGGAACAGTGAAGTGAAGGAAAGTCAGGGAAACTGAAAGGAAAAGCAAGTGTTTCTGAGAGTTAGGAGACTTTATACCTAGAGGTGGTCCTGAGAAAGCTCTAAGGGCAGATCTTTCAGTTATGCAAATAATTAATAAGAGAAAAAGTGAAAGGAGTACATTATTCTCAAAGTAGTTTATATGAGCTCCTTTTGCAGTAACATGCAGGAGCTAACTGATAACAGTTTAAGAGAGCCAATTGTAAAATGTTTCAAAAATTGCAGGGACCAGTTCATGACTTGTTGCTGAACTGATTTTTAACTTGGTGGGAATACTTGTACCATGGAAATTAGCAAATGTTGTAAGTCAAGCCTCCCACCCAACCATCTTCCCCTTTCTAACTGCCACTCAGTCACTCACTCACTCCCACTTCACTCCAACCCACACATCTCCTTCATGGTGGACTGAAAGCTAGAGAAAGAAAATTTCAAGATATGAGGTCTAACTAGTACTCCACAGGCTCTGAGGAATAGCTCCTTTTATCTGTGGAAAGAGAAATTAGAGCTGGTCTATGAAAGTTAAGGAAGAATGTACTGCTACCTCATCATTTATTGGACTCATACAAGGAAACACAAACAGCTTGACTTGATATTTTTAATGTTCTATTTTTCTGTGAAAACACGATATCATGGAGCATGTGCTCCTTCTTGGTACCATCACAAGAATGAAGAATTGCAGTGTCAAGGAAGAAGCAAGCTTGATTGGTGGTACTGTGGGAGATAGTAGGGGAACTTCAGAAAGTTAAAACATTGAGGAATGTAATTTTTTCAAGGGTTTATAAAACTACAGTGACTGAGGTGATCTAGACTACATTTGCATGCAAAATGATTGCTTCTGTACTCTCTACTTTAACCTCCATTTTTTTCCACTTCTTCCTCTTTGTGAGTTTGTTTAGTTTTTTGGACTTGTTTTAGATAGAAGGATATCAGGGGAAAAGAAAAGGTTTATAAATGGCCTCTGAGAAGAACAAAAGCAGGCTGTTGGAAATCAAGGTGGCAGGGAAAAGGGGGCACCAGCAACTTCTAACACACTATTGCTAAGGAGCCTTTCATTTTCACTGGAGAGGGATAAAGCCACTTAAGCAGATGGGGGAAAATAAAAGTTAGATGAAACTATAAAATATTCCAGTTACTAAACTGAAGAAACCATTAGTGGAGCGCCTCCTTTCATTTAAACAGCATGAATAAGACTCATTTAATAATAAATTCTCATCCTGCAAGCTGTTTACAGAGCCAAGGAACCTGTCTCGTGCAGGTGTTCCATGTGTGAAATGCCAAAGCAGATAATAGAAGCCCCAGACATATCGTATTGTGGTTAGGGGGAACTCTAAACCCAAAGACACAATAAGAAGAATAAGGTGTTTTCAAAACAAAAATATGTTTGTGCTTGAATGCTGTTTTGAAGTGATTCCCGTTTGTTTTAATCACTTATACATTTTTCCCATAAATTCCATATGTATACTAATTATACCAGGGAAATTGGAGTTTCATATTGCAAGGGAGAGATTGTGAGTGCTATTAGAAGATCTATAAGATATTTTTTTTTCCTAAAAACAAACAAACTTCAGGATACAAACACAACTTCAGGTCATTACAAATGAAGTGTACTATAGAAATTATTTGCAGGATAGCTTACGGGCTTGATTTCGCATGCTCATGCATGCAGAGCTTCTGGAGAAGTTATGGAAACTTATAACTCTATAAATGCCAGCTGTTGAAGGCAAGCTGCTCGTGATCTGAGTGGAGGAGGACAGGACATGGAGATAGGAAAGAGGAAAATAAATCGGAGCAAAGAGAAGCGTCGGGATAAATACTTGGTTTACACAAAAGACTATGACAAAATAGGTTGGATATTGCTTAGAGATTTTGGGGAAAAGGAAGAGCAATTAAAAGTGTCATTGCTAGTGAAATATGGTTAGAGACCATTTGTATATCCATCAAGTCACCCTTACTCATAGGTAATTTTGTAGCCACTGCTATGTAGTTAAGAGAAACAACATAAACACATAAACTCATATATTTGTACTTATATAGATACAATATATGCCTATCTGTGCACACAGTTATACATGTAAGTATGTATGTGTGTCCATATATATGTATATACAGCATAAATCAGAGAGAAAAGAAGAGTAAGAACCGCTATCTAAATACAGTTTGAGGACACAAGATATGGTAAAGAAATAATTACAGTATACTTTAATCTTCCATTTGTAATCCAACCCGTTTTAATTTAGGTCCTGACCCCTATGTTACTGGAAAAGCTCTACCTAATTTTGTAGCCAAATATAAAATACTCTTTAAAGTTATTTTAAAATATTTCAGCATTGCAACATTTAAGTGATCTGTAACATTTGACTTTTCCCCATATTTTAAAACTTTGTTTTTTTAGCATTCAATTCATTATTCTCTCTTGATTCCCTTCATAGTCTTGGGCATTTTCAATTTCCTCCATGGCCTTTTACTCCTTTTGCTGGCCTGTTAAAAGTTGTTTCTCCCCAGAAATCTATTACTGAAACTCTTCATCCTTTGGTTGATTTCACCTGTGTCCATGACTTCATCCTTTTATAAATTTGGATGATTTTTTGAAATCCAGTCTGAACCATGTTTGTACTGCAGTGTTTACATATAACTGCCTACAACAAATATCCACTTGACTCTCTAATACCACCTCAAGATCATCATGTCCAAATTGAATTTATAATTCTTTTTAGAACCTGTGATAAACTGTTTCCTCCTCTTGTCTTCTCTCTCTTAGTTGGTGGGATTCTCATTCCCTCAGAAAACAGAGGCCTTAATTGATTCTACCTAGTATCCCATTACCCCCTAAAATGAATCCCTATGATCTTCTATAACTTCCAGTTAACTTTTCAATTGAATCCCCCCTTGATCAGAACCTCTTATTATCTAGTATGGTTTCTCTAACAACATTCTAAGTCATCTTCCTCTTTTCAAAATTCTCTCCAAATAATTCCTAGATGGATATGTCCAAAATATCTTATTTTATCCCTCCTTTTGAAATGTTCAGTTTCTTCTAATTACTTGCAGATGAAGACTAAAGTTCCTGAGAATGGCATAAACACATTTTATAATTTATCAATACCTTCTGCCCGTCTCTCTAGTTGTATATTGCTACTCTCCAATTTAACCTCAAATACATTGGATACTTGTTATGCACTAGACATTTTGCTCCACATTGCTGCAATGAAAACAACTGAGAAGTGGTCTTGGTTAGTTGTATATTGCTACTCTCCCTTTCACTATGTTTACAGGCTAACTCCAGACGCCTTTAGCGTGTCACTTCCTTAGAGCAATTTCTTTTGATGTTCTCTGTGCTTTCATCGCACCTGAAAGTTGACTTGCTTCAATTCATTTTGTTGTACTAACTGATCTTACTTGTGTGCCTTTACTACTGCATTTTGGAGATCTTGGAAGGTCCAAGACCACTTCTCAGTTGTCTTCATTGCAGGAATGTGGAGCAAAATGTCTAGTGCATAACAAATATCCGGTGTATAACAAATACTGTTACTAACTGAATTTGAGGTTAAATTGTTGTAACTCTTTTAGGGATTACATTTGGGTAAGGGAAATCAAACTTTCTTTCCCTCTTCAACAAAACCGCAGTGACCTAACTAGTGGGTGTTTTATTTTTCACTCAAGTAAAAGAAGATAAAGGTTGGTGTGATCTGATGACAATGATCAGATCTAGGATTTTCAGTCTTTGTTCTTCAATGATTAGTGTAAGGTTTTCAGACTAAAAGTCATTTCACGATCCAGATAATTATTGGATTTCTAACCTTAGTGCCTGAATTCTTTACAAATAAAAAAGAGGAAGTAGGGATGCCCAGCTGAGCCTAACCCCCTTAAAAAACTTCTGAAAGCCTCACTTGAGTCCTTATGTATCTGCATGGCAGGTTAAGTAATGTAATCCTTCTGCTGGGTGTCTTCCCTCTTGGAATAACATTAGTATGAGTTAGATTAGAAAGAAGAATAGTTGATATTAAGTACGCAAATTTTAATATTAACATGAGTGTAAATATTAATTGTACCAATGATTGATTCTATAGGAGCTCTAAAAATAACCTATCAGTTGCAGAAAGAATAATACAAGGTCTATAAATGAACTCTGAGAGATGGGTAAAATTGCTTAAGGTTTAAGGATGGCATAGAATTTCAGATTAGGAAAAAGATATGAATATCATTTAGAATTAAAGATCAAAGATGTCTTCCCCCAAAGCAAAGGAAGTGAAGGACAAGATAAACAGATGGGATCACATCAAAATAAAAAGCTTCTGTACAGCAAAAGAGACATTAACCAAAACAAACAGACACCCTACCAACTGGGAAAAGATCTTCGCACACAAAACAACCCATAAAGGACTGATAACAAAAATTGACAAGGAACTCACACAACTCAACAGAAACAAAGCCAATAATCCAGTCAAAAAATATGCAGAAGAGATAAAAAGGCACTTCTCCAAAGAAGAAAAGCAAATGGCCAACAGGTACATGAAAAAATGTTCAACCTCACTTATTATCAAGGAAATACAAATCAAAACCACAATGAGATACCACCTCACATCTGTGAGGATGGCACACATTAAAAATACAGGCAACAACAAATGCTGGAAAGGATGTGGAGAAATAGGAACTCTTCTACACTGCTGGTGGGAATGCAAACTGGTCCAACCACTATGGAAAGCTGTATGGCAGTTTTTCAAACTGCTAAAAATGGAACTTCCATACAACCCAGCAGTACCACTTTTGGGAATCTACCCAAAGGACACAAAAACACTAATTCAAAAGGATACATGCACCCGTATGTTCATTGCGGCACTGTTCACAATAGCAAAGGTATGGAAGCAACCCAGATGTCCAAAAATAGATGATTGGATCAAGAAGATGTGGTTGGTTACATATACACAGTGAAATACTATTCAGCATTCAAAGAAGATAAACACATGCAATTTGCAGCGACATGGATGGAATTAGAGGGGATCATACCCAGTGAAATAAGCCAGAAAGAAAGATAAAAATATTGAATGGTTTCACTTATAACAGGACTACAAGGAAACCAAATAGGAGAGAGACACTCAGTGGGGGGAGGGAGGGAGGGGTAGGGGGAAGGGAGGATAAGAGCACAAAATAGAGTAGAAAAGAACACAAGGGACCATGGAGATAGATCACGGGTGAATTGGTGGTGGGTTACCCAAGGGGAATACAAAATGTAAAAGATATAAATAACAATGAAATATATATATATATATATTTAAAAAAAGATCAAAAATGCTACATTTTAGAAATTGTTTGTTTGCTATTGGTCTTTACCAGACTCTGAATTCCTTGATGTCAAGACTGTATTCCCATCATTTCATTTCTTCAGTGTATATCACCTGACATGTAGGAGGTATGCAGTCAATCCTATTTCAGAATTGATATTATGATTAGAAAATATATGTAGAATTTTTTTTTGGCCATAAAAACTGAAAGTTGTACTTAATTCCATATGGAACTAGAGGCATTAGAGAATTTTTAAAGGAATGAAATGATGAAAACAATACTTCCAAAGGACCAGTTTCAAGAAAAGTGTACTAGAGAGGATCTTGGGGAATATTTTAGAAGTTAAATTTCAAGAAGTGGGGAATTAGGGTGGAAGAAAAACAGGAAATAAGCAAAAACATGACTGGAAAGAGATACTTTGATAGCAATTGTTACCCTTGTCTTCTGAAACTACCTTTTCCCTTTCCCTGCCTAATTTTTCTCTATTTCAATTATCACCTTTTAATCCAGTATATAATTTACCTAACTTTTTAAATGGTATGTCTTTAGGAAGAATAGGGAGTACTGTAAATTGGTTGGTTGGATTTACAGTGTTGGTGCATCCAAGTTAGACCTGGGATTGAGAAATGAATTCAGGGCTGGAGATAGAGATATAAGAATTATTCCTGTGGAGTTGTTTACAAAAACTTTGATGCAGAAGCAACTCTACAGGAAGGGTAATGCACAGAGATGGAAATGAAGGCAAAATAATAGGTAATGAAATCATGATTTCAGATGATAATGGTCAAAGATATATTCAAGCATAAAACATTCTATTTTATGAAGAAATGTATCCTGAATAAAGCCTTCTCCTTCCCTCTCCTTTCTTCTTCAACCAGGGGAAGCAAGTTTGGTTCATCCAGAAAATACTCTAGGTCAGGGGTAGCAATGGGATGAGACTTTTATTTTTATTTTCATGATATGGAACCAAATTGTTTTTTACATTGTGTATGTATATTACTATTGTTAAAATGATTTAAATAGAAAAATAAAAAGAAGGCAATTCTGTAATCCTGGATACTCCCATTCATTCTTCAGATGCCCAAAGCAATAGGATTTTGAGCTATTGCTTTGTAGTAACCAGACTTCTGAGGATGATCTTTTCTGAGTAGGAGATTGTAGCTCTATAGAATCAGTTACTCTTGATTGTCTTATTCCCCTATTTGCTTCTGGAAACTTTTTTTTCTAACTCTTCCTATCAAGTATATCCTAGTGAAGTGGGTGGTAGTGAAGAAGAGTTTCCAAGGTGATTCTACTCAAGTGGAAGCATATAGATATTTCACTTTGGGTTAGTTTTCTCTCAGATCCAGTGGATCAAAACATAACGTAATGGCTCCACACACTTAGCTTTTCAACTGATAAAATTCCATATGGTATGTATGTATGTATGTGTGTATGTGTGTGTGTGTGTATGCATTTATATGTTGGCATCACCTATTTTCTATCATTTACCCATGAATCATATTCTCAACAATGAAACTTTCATTTTTTTTAATTCAGAAGAGTTGTTTAGGTGACATTATTTACTAATTTCTAGAAGGGCTATTTTGAACCTTCTGAAAATGATATTTGTTATGTGGTTCTGGTCTGCATGAGGAAAATTAAAGACAATATACTGGATAAGACAGATTCAGAGCAAATGAGAGCCAAATGATCATCCTATGACTACATAAGGAATTCTTCTGTGGTATGAAGGTGATTTTTTTTTTTTTAACAGATAAAGACAAATTGAGCAAAGGGATCTTGTTAAAATGTCTGATTGAGGACCACATTTAATAGCTTTGGAGCTGAGAAGACTAAGGGAAAATACAGTAGGAAAGGAAAAGTACAAAGGATTTGAATATATAAAAAATTCATCAACAGATATTTATTGAGAATTTGCTTTGTTCTAGTCTTGGTGAGCAAGACTGACGTATCTTTAGGATAAACTTGCATAATATACTCTTACATGCAAGGGCTTTAAGACTATTTTGCTAAGGATTTTTGGTGTCTTCAGATAAAATTTGTTCTTGAAAGAGAATACAAGTGGCAGGTTTTATGGTGGCATCATCCTGTGGATTGTTTTTTCACAATATATGTTTTACTCATCTCACAGAGTTTAGTTCACAAATCCTGTTATAGTAATCCTTATATTTCCCCAAATTTTATCCTATCATTTCTACAATAAGGAGAAAAGTTTAAACTAAAACTTAAGCCATTAGTGGATGTCCCCCTGGCAGTTTGCCTATAAACTTTATTGATTTTGCTTAGTAGATCAGGTAACTTGTCATTCATAAATTATTTATTCCTGATTACAGTAAATGCGTGAATCTTTTTGAATTAGAATTGAGTCATGTCAAAAATTACTTTAAACAAGGATCCCTTAAGTTGGTTTCAGGAAATTTAATTCTACTCTAAAGTTTTTATATAAAAGACATTTGAAATTCTGTAAATCAGATTCCTACTTGTAATATTTCCTAAGCAGTGGGCTTCTGAAAGAGAGTATGATATTTACCTCTGGAATTCTCTCTGTATTTCCCTTCTAGCCTTAGTACACTTTATAAGTAATACAACGATATTATTTAACAAAATGCAATTCTCTCATCATCTGGTAAAGTAACCTTGGACAGAGATTCTAGAAGTAAGTTTCAGAAAAAGCTTTATTTACTTTGCACCTTTGTTTACATTCTGACTCCAGTTTTATTTGCAGAAATTATTTGTGAAACTTTTTTTTCTTCTTCTTGCTTATGAAGCAACTCTTAGGTCTGTAAGTCATGGAGTAGTGTTCTCATCATGCATATATTTAGCACCCTAATCTCTGCAACCAGTTTTAGCTGCTTGTTATACTTTCCTTGACATTTTCTTGTATGCTTTTTGACATCTGCTTGCAAACTCCTGCAGCCTTTTCAATCCTGATATTCACTTGTTTTATCTGATGTTGTTATGATTCTCCTTAGTTATGCAGATATGTTGCTTTCCTTCAGTCCTGTCCCTTCACTCTTGCTAGAAAGACTGTTTTGGAGTCCCACCCCCAATACTTGCTGAGTTGTTTGTTTCTTTGCTTATTTATTGTTAGGCTCTTTTTCCTCTCAGACCTCTAGAATCATACTCTTCCTTTGGGAAAGGAATGCCTACGGTTGACATTCAAATGCAAAACATTTGACACACATATACAGACTGTGCAATGGCTGGTATTTCAAAGAAGGTGATGTTTAATATCAGCTTTTCCAACTGCTTAGATAATATTCATAACTATTTCATAAGAGCATGAAAAGCCTCATAAAATGAACACTTGTCAGATATGATTTTATAAACTTAAATAATTAGCAACCTAAGGTGCTGTCTCATCACATGGCACCCTTTTTGTGTCAACAATCACCGTTTCTGATCATCAAAGCTGAATTAATCAGCTTTTTGCCTCTAATATCACGTAGATCTTTGACATTATCTGAGTGTTTGGTAATGAACCCTGAATATAGTTCTGTGCTTTCTTCAGGTCTCTGAATATTTAAAAAAGCAGAATCTTTTGTCTCTCTGGAAATGTGCCATAGTTGTACTGCAATTTATGTCTTTAGAAAAGATGCTTTCAGGGATGCAAGCACATAGCACCCATAATTTCAGATTAGCCAAAATAGGTCTTGATACCCTAAAGTCATCTCACGTAGTGGTCCATCAAATCCTAGGAGTTTAGTTCCAATACTGTATTTCGGTTTCTGAAACAAAGCTCTCTTTCTTCTATGTTCCAATTATCAGAAGACATTTGGATAGTAGTTAATTGGTAAAAATCTGTCAGTGCTGAAGGGAAGCAGTAAGGAGCTCAGTTTTCATCAATGCTGAATGGTGCGATGTCTCACACATAATATTTAAGTCAGTAGCTTAACCTCCCTTGTATATTTAATGTAAGATAAATTACCAACACAGCATTTTGAAATACTCAGTAACTCTATATCTGAATTGAGTTTGGATGAACAGCAACATATTTCTTCTAGTGCTATTTATTTTTTAAAAATTAACTTTACACATGGTGCTGACCCTGTTCAAGTCACAAACAAAAATTGGCACATGGGATTTTTTTTTTATGTTTGATATCAGATATTGGATATAGGGATGGTCAGAATTTATGAACGGTTCAAAAAATTGTAAACAATCAACTATTAAAAATATTCTTTTGTAACCATGATGATATCTTTAAGGGGTGTTACAGAATACTTCTCTTATTTATCAGCTTTAGGACATTTTCTTTGGAGGAAATAAAGCAAAAATAATGGCATAGTTTTCTGGAAAAAATTGATGCTTCCTTGGCTCTTTAAACATTGAGCTAAGTACATGAGTTATTGAGGTGAAATAAGTTGCTTTCAACAGTTGTTAATATATCATTAATAATCATACATGCAATAAATAACAACACATGAGTTATTTCCTAAGAGATATATGACTGCAAATTGCAGTAACAAATCACAGCGTGTGTAAAGAATGCTCATTACTCTAGTGTGTACAGAAGCTGTTTTAACAACTGTATTCTTTATGGTGAAGCTCACCCTAATTAGCCTTGCAGATTCCTTAGGGAATGTGTGCGGAATGTTTGACATTGTGATGCTCGAGCTAAAGTGGGGGAGGAGGATATGATTTCTGCACCAAGAAAGCACCAGGCCACAAGCCTGGCTTTCTATTCAGTCACTTGTTTTAATGTATGCATTGTGGTGAAAGTAAATAGCCTTTCAAACAAGTAGATAATAAGGGTGTTTGGAATTAAATGACTAATTAAATCAATATTAAACATGTAAGCTAGACGGCAATGTGGACTAACATTTTTTCTCAATGGTGCCCCTTCCAATATAAAAGGTGCATAAACCAGCAGCGTGTCTGTATGTGCTTGAACACCAAGATTTGCAGCCACAAATGTAAGGGGAATGCACTTCCTAGTCTTTATTGTATCTGAAAGCTAAGTGGACTATATCTATTTTTTACATTAAAAAAAGAGAGAGAAAAAACAAGGTTGAAGCACACAAAAAAGCAGCATGTTTTTTTCCCATTTCAATGAAACGTTATATGCGAATTCTGCTGCTCTGTTAGCTTATAGCTTGTTACTAAATCAGACCTTTCCTGCAGTGAAAAAAATTGCATCTTTTCGTTGTAATCCTTGACAGCTTAAAGTTTAATGGAGGCAGTTTTTTTTTTTTAAAGGTATATAATGGGTTGACACCGTGGAAGGCTGCTGAGAGCTCACAAACTCAGAAATAGCATGGAATGCAATAAGAACAAGCTCTTGCTGATTTTTTTAAATCATAATTTCTTATTCTTGATAGAGAAAGCAAGTGAAGGAAACAGCTTTTTGTTTTCTTAAAGTAGTTGTTTGTTTCATCCCAATCAAATGATTCTTGTCTACTCTGGAAGAGTTGCAAAGTGGGGATTTGTTCCAAAGGTAAGCGAGGAAGTTTTCACAGACATTAATAGAGAACAGATAGCTGTCTGAGAGTAAGAAAAATAGGAAATGGCAAGATGAGAACTCAATGAATGGGACAGACTTCATGTCTTTTGGAAAGAAGCAGGTAAAACTAAACCATCACTAGCTGACAGTATCATCTGTTGACACCCAAAGGTCATGCTTGGTTACATTTCAATTTACAGATTCCAGAATACTATCTCCAGATAGCAAGGAGTGTGGCTGAGGAGTGTTCAGAGATTATACTTATAGCAGGCTGTGAGACAATGTTAACAGTTGGTACCAAGATTCCTCTTGGGGAAATATAATATTTAGGTTTATCTTAGTTTGATTCTTCTTGTTCTAGGATAATTCTTTGATAAATGGTTAGAATGATAGGGTGAGCTGGGGTGAGAGGTCAAACTTTAAGAGAATGTATTGCTACAGATAAGAAAACAAAAGAATAGGTAACCATTTGATAGAATAATGCATAGGAACAGGAAAACTTGATAAAATTTGGGGAGTGGAGGAAGGAGAGGTAAAATGATATTTCAAAAATACAACATGACACAAAGTTTTTTTTATACCTTAGCAATTCTGTGTAATATTTAATTTTAATTTCTTTGGATGATTCCTATATAATGCCAACTTCTCTACATTGTTCAGTAAAAACTGTCACATACACATAAACCACCTTACAATGTATAGTATATTATAAAAAATAAAGAAGACAAAGTAAAAGTATTTGTTAGATAAAATGATATGGAACAAAGTAAAGAAAACATCCATAAAGAAATGGATAACAGCACAGATTATTCAGCCAGTGAGAACTGGAATGAAAAGTAGTTCTGGAAAGGAAGACCTGAGAAAAGAGAAAAATATCTGGAAGTAAAGCAGAATAAATAATTTTCAACATGCTTACCTTATACTTGTTTTGGTGAAAAGTTTTTACTTTTATCTGAGAGTCAAATTCTATATCATTCCATTGTAGTTTCCAAGATCATTTTTAGTATTCTATTAAATTCATGGCACATGTTACATTCTGTGTGGTTGGTGAAATTTATGATCGTGGAAGTATTAACAATATTAATTTTTATATTGGTTTTGAGAGTAATTTCAATACTAGTTTTTAGGTTAAATGAGTGTTCCTTACAGAACAGTTCAGACTATGTTTAATCTTTGAAAGAAACAGATTTAAAATACTATTCACCATAGATTTTTAAAACATATGAGCTGGAAAAAGCAAATGGGGAAGCTAACTATTATAATAAAAGTTAATTTGAATATATATGATTAATTTTCAAATATGTACCAAATAGTTATTGAGAACTTAATTAGTCCTTGAGAATTTACTATGGATCAAACCATAATCTAAATATATACTAGGTACTCATGGTTTAGACTTTGATTACCCACAATTTGAATTTTCAAATTTAAACTATGTTTTAATTATCTCCTTATGGGGAAAAAATATGTAAAATTTGCTCATATTAAACTGGGTAAAATTTCCAATTTATTTTTTAAAATTGTACTAGGAGCTGTAAATCAAATGCTAAATTAAAATTTGACTGAGAATTTATGTTTATCTGTATCTCTATTGAATCCTGAAGTTTCACTTTTTAAAATTGGTTTGTTCTTTTTTGTTGTTTGTTTAATGGCATTAATTTTATTTAGGTAACACTGGTTTACAACACAGTATGTGATTGAGGCATGCAGGGTCACACCTCTTCAGATGTGTGTTACCACACCACACCCACCGCCAAGGCACCCATCATCCTATCCATAGGTCATTGATTCCCTCCTCCCTTTGCTCTACACTCACCTCCCTCCCATTTAGGTCCTCTCAATTCTAAATTCCTGGGGTTTTTTTTAGTTTAGTTTTTTATGTTCCTTTGTTTTTTCTTCTTTATATTCTACATATTAGTGAGATCATCTGTATATCTTTTTCTTTCTAAATAATATTTGGCATTTTAAAATATAATTTTTTAATCATCATAATAAAGTTTATCTCATAAATGGTCATAACATGGGCCTCCCTGGTGGCATAAATGGGGTAAGTCGCAGCACTATGAAGCTATCCAGAGCCACTGCAGCACGAGTTCGATATCTGGCCAGGGAGTTCCCACATGGCACAGCAGACCTCTCCTGCCTCACCCGCTGCTTCTCTCAACAGTGTATTTCAGTTGATCTGCCTGTTCTGCTACCCACTCTGTCTCTGGTGAATCCTCTCACCACCCCACACTTCTGGCCTACACCCCAGCTTGTATGCATAAATAAATAAATCTTTAAAAAAAATGGTCAGAATACTAAATGAAATTTTGAGTGGACCCTTGGGCCTCTAATTTATTATATACAAATATAAAGTGATAGTATACAAAAATGTACTGAGTACAGCATTCAAAATACTCTACTAGTGTTGGGGATGAAAAAATGTTGAAAAAGATGTGGACTTTGAACTTTAACAATTTATAATTTGGTTGAAGAAATCATTCATTAAGTGGATTTGTATTGTAAGGAGGAAGAAGTACTTTAAGTGAGTTAAGACAGTAATGCAAAGAAGATTATTTAACATTCCTGTGACGATTTTCCAAAACTGTGATAGACACTAACAGATACTATGTAGATTTGGAGAGAGATGATAAAAAGGAATTTAAAGGTGTCCAGAACTTGTATAGAAAGAAATATAAGTAGAATCGTATGCATCTACAAGGAAAAGCAGACTCTTTTAGTTCATGAAGATGTTGAATCCTTGATAGGAATTGATGGGCAAAAACATTTGGAAAATAGATGAAGGATGCTCAGCTGATGAATTTGGTCTGTATTTGGTAGGAAATGGAGAGTCCTTGCAAATTCATGAGTAGAATAATCAATGTTAAAGCTACTCTTTAAAAAGATTAATTTGGCAGTAATGTTTAGGAAATTGCAATGAGGCAGTTTATTTATTTATGAAGAATTTTTAGTGGCACAGTCAGTGCAGAGATTATTCTCACATTTGGTGTGATTCTACACAAGGTCAAGAATTAACCAAATATTCAACTGAATTTTTACTAGTTTTAAAAGTTCTATCATTTTGGCATGATGTTTGTCTCTTACTGGCATGAAGGATAATTCATCAGAAAGCCAACTCTCCTTTTAAAATTTGTTAATACTATTGAAAGCATAGTTAGTAAAGGATAAAAAAGCATGATTAAAATAGGGCACTAAATCCACCATTTCCTGGGGGTGTCTAAGTGTCAGTGTTGTGATAACCACATTATATGAACTATCAAATTTAATCTTCAAAAATTACCCCATGAAGAAAACATTATACTATTACTAATTTATGGATTTGGAATGCTAAGACTTTGAAGAAAAGTAAATGAGAACACTTTACATCTATCTTATCTACCGCAAATTAGCATTTCATAGAAATCCACAGGTATGCACTAAATAGAGACCACACAAATAATTAATGCAGGAAAAATGCTACAAATGTAAGTTACAGATAATAATAACACCCATGATTTATTAAACACAAGATCTGCCAGTGTCCCAGATGGGTTACAAACTCTGGCTAGCTAAGTTAGACTTGAATTCCATTGTCACATCTGCAATGACCATGAATTAGTAATACTTATAAAATAGGGTTGCTTTTCAAGGGAAAAATGGACAAATAGGACCTACAATATTGTGATTTGCAAGTGCTAAATAGGAAAACTTCCATTTGGTATTATTCTAGTCAGATCTAGAATGTCCTATTTCGAGAACAAAAAAAAAAAAAAAAAAAGCAGAATAAGAAGAAAACAGAGGGTTTTGAGAGGAAGAATCAAGAGATTTTAAATGGTAGTGTTTCTTATGAGGAGTGGCAGTGTTGTGAGTCAGTATTAACATGTTTTAGTGTTGCTTTTATTATTTATTGGTCTTGTGACTTTGGGGAACATTATTTGTCTTTTTGGAACCCAATTACACATCTATGAAATAAAGTCACCATGCGAGTATCTTAGAGTAAAATTAAAAGTTAAAGAAAGATAAGTATTAGCCTAGGCATAATCATGGATGAAGGGAACTTTTTCAGCACAGGGAAAAATGTGAACAGAAATAAGACGGAAGGACAATATGGAGCCACAATTACAAAATCCATTCCCACAGGGGTGAGTAGAGCAAGTTGGGGAGTTTTGGTAAGTGACGATGAAGAGTTAACACTTATCAAAATTAGGCTATATGGAATAGTGGTTAAGACATGGACTCAAGAATCAGATTATTTGGACGTAAATTCTCCTTCACTGTTTATTTGTTGAATTATGTTAGACAAATTCCTGAAAGTCTCCTAAAGTACATTTCTTTTTTGTGAAATGTATGTAATAATGATCCAACATCCAACATTATTGTGATTGAGTCCTCTTAAAAGAAGAGGCCATTTTTTCTCCACATCCTTTCCAGCATTTGTTGTTGCCTGTATTTTTAATGTGTGCCTTCCTCACAGGTGTGAGGTGGTATCTCATGGTGTTTTTGATTTGCATTTCCTTGATTATAAGTGATGTTGAGCATTTTTTCATGTATCTGTTGGCCATTTGCTTTTCTTCTTTGGAGAAGTGCCTTTTTAGCTGTTCTGCCCATTTTTTGACTGGTTATTGACTTTGTTTTTGTTGAGTTGTGTGAGTTCCTTGTCAATTTTTGTTATCAGTCCTTTATCAGATGTATTGTGTACAAAGATCTTTTCCCAGTTGGTAGGGTGTCTGTTTGTTTTGGTTAATGTCTCTTTTGCTGTACAGAAACTTTTTATTTTGATGTAATCCCACCTGTTTATCTTATCCTTCACTTCTTTCGCTTTGGGGGATGGTTGGTTACACTGCTGGTGGGAATGTGAACTGGTCCAACCACTATGGAAAGCTGTATGGCGATTCCTCAAACTGCTCAACATGGAGCTTCCATATGACCCAGCAATACAACTTTTGGGAATCTACCCAAAGGATACAAGAACAGTAATCCGAAAGGATACATGCACCCGTATGTTCATTGCGGCACTGTTCACAATAGCAAAGGTATGGAAGCAACCCAGATGTCCAAAAACAGATGATTGGATCAAGAAGATGTGGTACATATACACAATGGAATACTATTCAGCATTCAAAGATGATAAACACATGCAATTTGCAGCGACATGGATGGAATTGGAGGGGATCATACTCAGCAAAACAAGCCAGAAAGAAAGAGAAAATTATTAAATGGTTTCACTTATAACAGGCATATAGGGAAACCAAATAGGAGAGAGACACTTGGGAGGGTGGGGGGAGGGGGAGGATAAGGGCACAAAATGGAGTAGAAAAGGACACAAGGGACCACGGAGATGGATCACGGGTGAATTGCTGGTGGATTACCTAAGGGGAATACAAATTGTAAAATATATATAATAAAAATATATATTAAAAAAGAAAAAGAAGAGGCCAAAGCTCAATATCTAAAACAAAAAGCTAAATGTACTGCTTGATAAGCAAACAAGAATGGTTCTCATAGGGCCCCCCTGGTGGCGCAGTGGTTGAGCGCTGCGCTGTGGAGCTGTCAGCAGCGAGTTCGATACCCAGCCGGGGAGAATCCCACATGGTGTGGCGGGCCTCTCCTGCCTTGCCCGCTGCTCCCCTCAGCAGTGTATTTCTGATCTGCCTGTTCTGATCCCCACTCTGTCTCTGGTGAACCCTCTCGCCACCCCCACGTCTCTGGCCTGTACCCCAGCTTGTATGTATAAATAAATAAATCTTTAAAAAAAAAAACAACCTTTCTAAAAAATAAATAAATAAATAAATAAATAAAAGAAAAATTACTTAAAAAAAAAAAGAATGGTTCTCATAAAATACGGTTTCTCTGAGTAGATGACTTGGAATTTGTGGAAGTACGGAGCTCTGGGGTTGGCAAATTTTCAGAACCTGAAATGTTTAATCAGGTTAAACCCAGAGAAATTCTGCAGTGTTTTCTTACCTCATGGCTGACTTTTTGAAGCATGGTGGTTGTAATGAGGCTGGTAGAGGGCTGCCGTCGATCAGCTTGGCTACTGATAGTTCACTTCCTAACCTAAGTTCTTGATAGATTAGGATGAGTTTATAATTGGTTCTAGTTGTTGTTTACTACTATGACAAAAGAATAATTACTTGATTATTGAATGCAGGATCATTTTATTATTAGCTTATTTTAAAAGTTCTTTAGTAGTGTAGCTGCATATGTTATTTTATTATTAATATTTCTACTTATTATTTGACTGGATTCAGAATTTCTTTTTTTGACATAGTCATAAAGAGAATGTCTTTTATTGTTATTGTTTCCCTGAAGGTAGTAGATACTGTCTACTAAAAGATTTCTAGCGGTGAAATGACATGACTAAATTAATCTTTAAGAAACAAAAACACCTCTAGCAGTATGAAGGTTGATGAGAAAAGTATACACATAAATTGTATTTTATTTCTGTGGATTTATATGTGTCAGGGGTGTTGATTGCATATGTATTTTCTATGAGTCATCAAGGTAAAAAATGAGGAAAAAGAAAAGAAATAAAAGTTACTTTATATAGCCTTTGGCAAAAACACCTCCCTCACCAATTTTTGCCAATAAAAATAACTCACTTTGGAAGTTCCAAGGGATTTCACATTCATGGGGGTAAAGGAAAATCAACTAATGCACTAGTCTAAATTAAATGAAAATTCATTATACAAATTATTGTTCAATTTGAAACAGGTGTTCCTTTCCTACTTAGGAAGGTAAGATATGAAAAAATAACTGCCACAGGTTTGTTATTGACTTGCAGTGTTCTTAAAGTGAAGAAAAAGTTAATTCTCAGTGTTATACTTTTAAGTTTTTTGTTGAGGAAGTACTCTTTAAAAAACAGAGTTTGCAGAATATCAGAAAGAAAAAAAAAAAAAGGAAACATGTCCTTTATAGTCTTTGTATCTTCCAGTATGGTTAGCCAAATAATCAGGGAATTGTGATGCTATTGGCTCCAAAAGAAAATCTTGATTTATTAGTTGGCACCACCCAAAGAGTGGCTCCTCTAGTGTCTGTAAGATTTTGGAAATGCCCAGTTCTACCCCTAAAAGGAATACAGCAATGAAAAATGCAGGACAGCTGCAAGGAGACTTCTAAGAGGACTTTCATTCTATTGCCTAAAAAGAGAACACAAAAAGAAAAATATTACACTTGAATCTGTTAGTAGAATCTGTCTTCACAAAACTCAGTTATTTTTGTGCAACTGTAAGAGAACACTTGCAATTTGAATAGAAACAGACATTCCTCTTTTTTACTGGCCTCGCTTAGAAGATATTCAAGGGATCAATGTATTCTTGTAAATCTCAGGTTACTGCTTAAAATAATACAGTTTAAGATATTATTCTCTACAACAGGATCACTTTCGTATACCTTTATTTCCTTGAAGCATTCTATTTCTGTAAGCATGCTCTTGCATGATATTCCCCATGCTTTCATGATAGGGTGAGGAAAGACTAGTCTGATGAAAAGCATTGTATATGAACATAATCAATATCCCAATGTGACCTCAATAAATAGTCCTGGAATCAACAACACACTTTCAAGATCAGGTGAAGTCTTCAGTTGCTACACAATTTTATCTCCCACTCACAAATCAAGCTTATTTAAATTCATGCAACCATTCTGAAATTGTATTTCCCAACAGAAGGTAACCAGGTCTTAGGTATCTGCCAGGGAAAGTGAAATTTAAATAGTATTAATGGAGCATTGATGAATTGGTAAAATATTACCTGGAAAAATAACAAGCTTATGGCAAATACTGTGCCTTTTTTTTTTTTAAGATATTTTTATTTATGCAAAGAGCTGGGGTGTAGACTAGAGGTGTGGGGTGGTGAGAGGATTCACCAGAGTCAGTGAGGAGCAGAACAGGCTGATTGACTGAAGTACACTGCTGAGCAGTGGGCGAGGCAGGAGAGGTCTGCTGTGCCATGTCAGAAGCTCCCTGGTTGGGGATCGAGTCATGTTGCAATGGCTGCAGATAGCTTCATAGTGCTGAGATTTAACCTGTTGCACCACCAGGGAGGCCCAAGTACTGTGTCTTTGAGTATTAACATCTTATCTAATATTCCTCTATGGTTGTATACTGTAGGAACAAACAGTACTAAAATTAAAGAAAAACTGGCGTGCCTCACCTTGAATCTGCCATTCCCAATACCTTTAGGTATGGTCTAAGAGTCATCATATCAAAATTCCAATTGAGAGGATGGTTAGTTTTAATATCAAATAATTGCTAAATGCACTGTTCAACATACAGTGAATATTTAAAAAAAGTCATGGAAGGATTCCATTAGTGAACACAAGTAGATGTCAAAGCAGAGAATAAAGTTCAAAATTCTTAATATAGCTCCAGGACTGACCCTTTTCTCCCCAACATCAAATATCACTACCATCCCACATTCAAACTTCAAATTCTAGCCATTCCCAGACAGCATCTCTTTGGAATATTAGCCAGCCTCTTCCATGCATTCTTTTCATTTTAGTTACCTGATGCAGTCACCCGTGATCCACTCTCACATTCCTATCCTGGAGTTAGATGCTTCTCCTGTAGATTATAACTATTCTGTATTTTCATTTTATAAAGTTTTTTTTTTTAAGATTTATTTTTTTATTTATACATACAAGTTGGGGTACAGGCCAGAGGCGTGGGGCGGCGAGAGGATTCACCAGAGACAGAGCGGGGAGCAGAACAGGCAGATCAGAAATACACTGCTGAGGGGAGCAGTGGGCAAGGCAGGAGAGGTCTGCCGCGCCATATGGGATTCTCCTCGGCCGGGTGTCGAACTCGCGTTGCCCCTGCCACAGCTCCACAGCGCAGCACTTAACCTCTGCACCACCGGGGAGGCCCTTATAAAGTTTTTTTTTTAATAAAGTTTATCCCACATTTAGCAATTTTTATGCTATAAATACTTCCCCATGAAGCTATACCTCTCCAAAGAAGAGGAACATTTATTTTCCTGTTCAGCATTGCATTAAAGATTTGGGTTCTATTCCTGGCACATGGTGAAGATCCTAAATACTTGATTGATTGAATGAAGGCATTTCTTTTGAGCCATGTGTAAGATAATCAAGGACTTTATAAATAGGGCAACATAAGTAAATACTGTGTTGTCCACTATCTCTGTGTTTTGATCTGGTTCTTAATGTAATGGTTCAAGAAGACCAAGATTGGGGAGGCTCTATTTTTCTTCTGAACATTTCAATTAGTTTATTTCAGAGACTCCTGAGGCAGGCACTCATCCTATTCACTTTAATGTTAGATTTCCAGGAGCAGTCAAACTTCATTACAGTGTGATTCATCATTACAAATATAAGATACAACGATATCCTTGGCCAAGTCATGTCCACTGAAAACTATAATCACAACCAAACAATGAGACAATTTTACAAGCCATATTAAAATAGAAGCCTTGTTATGTCACAGTCATTGTAACACATGTATTAGAAATATTTCCATCCTAAGCCTTTTATGGAGATATTTAATGAAGTTCCAAAATGTTTTATAGAAATTAGTAAAGCAAGTTTGGTTTTCTAATGAAGTACAGCCAATTAAATTTGTTGACTCACTTTATGAATCCTGTGTCATTCAGTAATCTCTCTGTATCTTAATGAAGTTTGAAAACCATCGTTTTAGACAAAAGCTTCCACTTTATTTTGATTTGAGGAAATATGACCTTGTCTGGAAATACATAATTTTCAAGAGTACAAATATGGAAATGCTTTATTCTGATTTTCTGGAAGGAATAATGATTTTTTTTAAAGCATGTGCTTTTTTTTAAGTAGATGATAATGAATGTAAATCATTCTACTAAACAATGTGAGTTTATTTTCACATTTGTTTGGGATTAAACTGCATCCATAAACTGCTTCCACATGTATGCTAATTAGCTCTGCAGCCAAACCAACTATCCTACTTTGAGAATTATAGACAAAAGCTTTATGAAATCCTACCTTTTCAGTGTGACATATATAGCCATCTTTCTGGTCACCAGGGCTTAGTTAGAAGTAAGTCTATTTAGGGGTCTCTTTGGCACAAGGTAATAGCATATGGAATCTTTTCCTTGTATATAAAAAGATTGAACACAAATAAGCCTGTTATAAACCCATAGATATTATTATTTGCAAGTTGACAGAAGTGAATATAACATGCATTAATAGTTTTCTAGCAAGTAATCTTAAGAAAAAAAAAGTCACCCTTGCTTTGGTATTAAGTGGCATCATTGCTAGGGAGTTCAAGGGGCCAGAAATTGAGTGAGGACAGTTCTAGGATTGAGAATTTTAGCTTGCATGTTAGCATTGCTATTTTGAAGACTTTACAGGGCTGTAATGTGCCTAAGCCCTTTTTGGAAGGGCTTGATTGTATTTGATTATTTGTTAGCTATAGAAGAGTAAAATGAAAATGAATGAAAGTGTTATTTGTGAGTGTGTGTTTGCTGTGTGCATGAGAGTAAGAGAGATCATCTTTTAAATATAGATCACATTTATTTTTAATAATTGGCAGAGAAATAGATTCTAATATTCATAGAAAAAATTGCCTTCATTTGCTCGTTGTGTCAGTGCTTATTTCATTCTGTTTTGGAGTGTATATGTAAATAAAAATTGAAAGAATTTGAAGAGTATTCTGTAGTTCTAGAATAGAACTAGGATAGAATAGAAATATAAGTTGAATCCTTCAGACAGCAGTTTTTTTCATATTTTCCATCACCTTTGATAATTTTTGTAATGAATCGGGTAATAACTATGAACAAATAATACCAAATGATAACACAAACCTATAGCTTTTAAGTTTCCCAGGCTGAAACGGATCCCAGAATTCTCATCATTGTTTCATCTTGTCATTCATACATGCATTCAGTATAAGATTCCCGAACAGCCAGGATGCACCAGATGCCATGCTAGGTACTGCTATACACAAGCACACATTAGTAAAGGTGATGTGCTCCTTTGTTTTACTAAGCTTTACTAATAATATATGTTTGTGTGTTAGTGTGTGTATATAACTAAATATGGTGAAAATTGTGAAAGAAATGAAGAGAACGTATGAGACATGAAGAGGAATGTAGCCTGCGGATCTGACAGTGCCTCACTATGTTAATTATATGTACTTGGCTTAAAGAATACTTGATCAATAATAGGGAAAAATCTTTGTCCTCAAATGTGCATACTCAAAGCAGCTTTGGCGTATATCTTTATGTAGTACAGTGGCCACTGACTTAAAGTAACTGAGTCAGAAAATATCAGAATAGTGAAAAAACCAAAAGGTGAATTGGCTAGAATAACTAGCTCTCCATGATGTGTTCACTCCCTCAAACATTCCCCGTATGCTCCAATTACACTCTGATTTGCTTTCTCATAATTTTTAGAGATAGGAGATTTTGTTGTATAATCCTAAATTTAAACTTCTTGGAATAGGGAAAATATTTTAAATGGAATTTATGATCCCATTGTATTTTTCTGGCTTGTTTTATAGCTTGTTTGCTTTGCCAAATCATATTATGCAATTATTAGGTTAATATTGACTCAGTTAATGTGTTGGGGGGGGGAGTCCAGCACATGATTCCTTCTATCATTATTTTCCATTGCCTACAGAAATACTGCTTATCCATGAAAATATTGTAGTGTGTCAATTACATGCTTTGGTGGTTAAAAAATTAACTGAAGGATTAAATATTTATAAATTGAAATAACCTAAAAGAGTTTTTCTAAGTTACCAGTCTATGCTATGCAAGACTGTGAAATAAATAAGTATCTCTATCATATTGTTGTGCTTTATGAATATTTTGGATTGAGATAAAGGATTATTGGACTGAATTTCAGTCCTTATGCATTTCTTCACTTCACAAAATTATGTACACCTATGGAACTGATAGTATGAAGGAAAAAAAAAAATACCTGGGTCATAATTGCTATCATCCATACCTCAAGAAATAGACATTTATCTTATCAGACCATAAGGATCCACTGAAATAGGTCTGAAAGGGTCTGAAGCTGCTGACAAAACCACAACACTGGGCCCAATTAACAATACCCATTTTTAATTAACAGTTGCTGACTCTTTGCCATTGAAATATTCACGCTCTAGGTGTGAAATGGCAACCCCCATTTGTCATATCTGTCAAAATTAATTTTGAAATCCCATGGTCTTCCTTCTGCAGGATAAAAGTGAATAACTAGAGCACACTTCTTACCTGCCAAAGTTTAGTTCCAGGACAAAGACTAGGAAAATAGAACCTAGAAAACTGGTTGGGTCAGCTTTGACAGTATTATTCATATAAATTATTTTCATGGCATTTCATGGCTACAAACTGTGCCAATATTTATTCCATATTTGGAAGAGCACATGAATGGTCTTTCAAACTTCTTATTAAATTTTAATTGATTTTTTCCACCCAAAAATGTCTTAAGCAGATAATATGGGTTAGGTACTAACTTAAGCACGTGTTTTAAACCTGAGGCCACAGATATGAATAAGATAAAGTGTTAGAGAGAACATCACAATCTAATTAAAAAGGAATACACTGCCAAATACCTGTACATGCAAATATTAAGAATGAGAATATGACCTCTCTATAAAGATGTTAAAAGTTTAGCACCATCAGTGGTAGCATGGTTGGGAAGACAGTTAAAATAAGGATTAAAAAGCAAGCAAGGTGCCAGGCCTTAACTCTTTTTTGCAAATGGAGTTTTTAATACATAAAATGTTGGTTTTAAGATATAAAGCTAAAATTGTAATCATTTGTGTGTATTGAATATTTAAGAAGATAATGTTCAGGGAACAAATAGCATGCCATGTTCTACATTTTGATCCTCAAAAAACTCCTATGAAGTAGATAGTATTTTTATTATAAGAATGAAGAAAAAAAATAAATTAAAAGACCTACTTGATCATCCTAAAGTTACAGAGCTTGCAAGTGGCAGAGGCAACACTAGAATGATTTACACATTAATTCATGAATTCATTTATTGACTGATCTTTACATGTTCTGAGATATTGGGGATTAAATATATAGAGAAGAGTAAATGTCCTGACCTCAAAGAATTTACTTCTGCAGAGGTAGGTATATAGGAAATTATAACAAAGAGGAAAAAATACAATATACACCCTGACCCTGTACCAAGATAACACAGATAAGTGTGAGTTTTAAATTCTTCTTGTGGAAGTAGGAAAACGTATCAAGAGAAAATGATATTTTCTGATCCATTTTATGATTTGCCCCCCAAGTGTCTGCCTTTTTTGCCTATTCTGTGTAAAACCCAGCTATTAGAAGGGAAAAAAAGATCTAAAAACATTGCATTGTTCCAGTGCTCAAGAAGTTTATATTCTAATTAAAGAACAAAACACCACCCTTGAAGCAACAGAAGAGCAGTGGAATTTTAAAGGTTGTAATCACTGCCTAGGTCTCCAGCTAAACAAAAGGGAGAACAAACAGGGAGCATGGAGAAGCTGTCTCAATCCTCTATCAGGGGAATTTACTACTACTAAAAGAGGAATTAAACTGCAAGTATCAAAGCAAAAAGCAAATCTAAGAATGTTAAATTCAGCAAAAGGTACCAGGAAATATGCTGCTTTGTTTAAAGCACTGCACTACATTTCAGGTGGGTAAAAAGAAGATGAATAAGATAAAAATCCCTCCAAGATTTAAATAAGATTAGATCTATTGTTATTCAAACTCTGACATGGAAGAACAAATGCACAAAAACCCTACTCACTTGGAAATTTCAAGGTTTCAATGAAGAAGGCATATATTAATATATAATTTAACAATGACTTTAACCTCATTTTATATATTAATTGTTCTTTATTAATAAATACAGGTAGTCAAAAGGGGGGAAAATCACACACTTTTTCTGACTATTAATGGGATGAACACGTGTACACTCTTTAGTGAGATTGTACTGTTCAATTTAAGGTAAGTTTTTTTCATGTTATAGGCCACTAATATCATCAAGTTCTAATGACTATTTTTTAGTGGCTTACCAATGTTTTTAATGTTGTAATAGCTGCTGATTATACATTTTAATGTTTTAATGGCTACTTTTTAAATGGCTACTAATTATATATTAGATCTGTGTACCATACGTTGTGTAATCAGTCAGTTCTTGCAAGTACCTCCCATAATTCCAAATTACAAATGATAAATATTCTTTTTTTTTTTTTTTTTAAAGATTTATTTTTTATTTTTATACATACAAGCTGGGGTACAGGCCAGAGGCGTGGGGCGGCGAGAGGGTTCACCAGAGACAGAGCGGGGAGCACAACAGGCAGATCAGAAATACACTGCTGAGGGGAGCAGCGGGCGAGGCAGGAGAGGTCTGCCGCACCATGTGGGATTCTCCCCGGCCGGGCGTCGAAATCGCGTCGCCGCTGCCGACAGCTCCACAGCGCAGCGCTTAACCGCTGCGCCATCGGGGAGGCCCAAATGATAAATATTCTAAAGTGAAATCTTTCATATTATTATGACTATTCCCTTATGATAGATTTCTAGAATTAAAATTGTTATATCAAATGGTAGTAAATATTTTAATATGTTTGAAATGCGATCAATTCTCTCTTTAAAAAGGTACCAATTTACACCCCCTTTTATCTTGTGAAAACATGTTTTCCCCAAATTCTGAACCTGATAAAATGTCAGTTTCAGCTTGAAAGGCAAACAAATTATATCTCATTTTTAAAAATTGTTCCTGGTGATGTGTAGATTTTTCTTTGTATTATTTCTTTTGCTAATATTTGGTTTTCCTCTTTTGTCCAGGTTCTTACTAATAATTTTTTTCTTGATTTGTGAGAGATATTTACATATTATGCTGATTCATTGCTCTCAGTTATGCACAATTATTACTTTGTATTTTTATATAAGGGATTCCAACAACCGACAATTTTCTTCTTGATTTTTTTTCTCTGTAGGTGATGTCATATATAAAAATTTTTCATTCCAAATTACATAGTAAACACATATAGTCTAGTGTTTTTACTTAGATCTTAAAATTATCTAGAGTTTGATGTATGGTGTGATGTATGGTGAGAATTCCAATTTTTCATTTTCCTAGTGTTTTAGTAATTGTGCTAATGCTACTGAATTCACCTCCATTGATTTGGCATATAATATTTATTATATCCTCAAATATGAGGATATATATATTTAACTGTTTACTCTGTTTCTTGTCCTTACCTTTTGCTATGTCTCTGCTCTATTCTTTGATTTGTTAAGTTTTTAAAGTAATTTTTATGTTAAAAATATCACTTCTCAAATCTTTAAAACATCTAGCGTCTCATAAACTCCAGAAAAATTCTTTGGATGATTTTGTCAAATATGAAAAATCGACGTTCTTGATATTTTCTTTAAGACTGTGTCAAATTCATGGATTAATCTGGGGAGAAATGGACATCTTCACATGATTTAATCTTTTCATTTAGGTACATAGTTTTTCTTGCCAATCATTCAAGATTTTTCTTTTATATATTTGGACAAAAATTTTAACCACTATTGGTCGAAGAAGAACTTCTATTAGAGAAATCCTAGAATGCTAATATGAAAGATTGCAAAAATTATAATACATTGTTGGATTTATAACTTGCATAGATGCAATATATGTAAATTAATGAAATTCATATTGTATATCAAATGGAATAATATCTTCATCTAGTTTAGAGTTCTAGGTCCCCTGAGCCTGTACCCCAACAGATTTTATTTTACTTATTGGTCTGCTGAGAATTACTTCTTGTCCTTATTTACGGAACAAACATTTACTGTTTCTTTAGAATTCAACTCAGCTATCACCTCTTTCTGAAACTTTTACCACTCAGTTAGAATTAAGTACACCCTATCAGTTTTCTCTTTGAGCCATACGCACGCACGCGCACACACACACACACACGCACACACACACGTATACATATGTAAATCTAGCACATTTAACCTATTGTATGTAATGTATTGATATATATGTATCTCATCCATCAGTTCATAAGATCCTTAAGAGTAGAAACAGGTTTGGCCATATCTTTCTATACAATTTCTAATAGTTAGTATATATTTATCAGAATAACCTTAATTATTTCTGTTCTGAAAATTGATCTTCAATAGAAATTTCAAAGGTTAGACTTCTCTGTGTATACTGGATTTCACCTCTTCCAAAAGTTAAAACTTAATAGGTCTCAAAATAGATGTTGTCAGACATCTTGGAAGATCACCTCGATTAAAGTTAAAATAGCAAGAAACATGGTTATTTAAAACTATAAAGTTATTCACCTTAATTTTTATCTCCCTTAATAGCTAAAAACAAAATTTGAGTCTCATTTCAAATTAAACCACGATTCATTCTTAACTAATAATACCTTTATGTGCCTGACACTTCAGGTGGAATGATTAAATTATGCACCTGTAGTAAGATCTCAAAATGCAATGACAAATATTAAAAACCTACTATGTTCCTTGGTACTTAAAAAAAGTACTGTATTTAAAATTTAAGATGATTTCAATTTTTTTTAATTTTTCTTGTGTATGACACTCTTCTTTTTGATTCATTTATGAGGTATACATTTTCATTTCCTTAGCTTTGCTTTGCTTTTCATGAAATTTATACCATAGAGCATTGTAGTGTTCAGCTTTGTTTGATAGTCAAAAATATTTGACACAAGAGAGTAAAAGTATAGAACCATTTTTCTTGTATAAATGGAAGAGATTTCAAAAGGAAATTTTATTTAAAAAGATGCACTTAAATCGCGGGCTACACACGGAAAGATTTAGTCAGATGACAGTCTTTAAAGACACCTTTTACATTCTTTGCATATAGATTGTGTCATGCTACATTGAATGGCTTATGCTTTGCCCCACTGATATTTGATTAAAGTACCAGAACAGAAATTTGGTTTAAGCAACCCAAATACCTTCTCATTTATCTCTTGCTAAGACTTTTATGCTTGCAGCACACTTGGATTCTTTTTATACCCTACTGTGGAATGTGTATAGCATCCAACTACAAAAACTGCTGAGTGTTGGTCCTAAGAAGAAAGAAATAAAGTTAGTTTTGACCTTTTGAGCTTTATAATTTGTGGTTCAATGAATGACCTCTCTACCATTCTTTGAAATTACTTTCTACTCTCTCTTTCTAATTTAGATGCTTTGCTTTTTTTAGATGTTTAACTAGAAAGAATGTAACCTAAAAACATGAATATTGTTTTCCTAAAGCTGCTAGATGTGCTTTTTTTTTATAGGAACACAAAAATCTTCTGGAACACAGATCTGACAAGTGTTTCCTTGAATGAAGTTGTCTACGTTTGGGGTGGGGGGTTGATGTGTAGATTTTTCAGTTGTCTTTGGCAATACTAACATACCTGTTCACAAGCGAGGATGTAGTTCTTAACGCTAAGACAATTTATTTCAGTTCCTAAATGGAATTGCTGCCTCAATGAAATCAGTTTTGTAACAGGAAAATTTTGTATGGTGATGCATTTTCTGATCCAGTCAATGTTTCCTCCTTTCCAAGGGCAACAATAATACCCATTGCAGTGACTTGCTTTCAAATTTGAATGTGGAAATCATCCTCCATTTAAAATCATATGTAAACTCAGCATATCATAATCAATTCTTTTTCTTACTTTGAGCCTATAGAATATAAGCTAAAAGATATTCTGTGTTCTATTTCACAACTGTTCATAACTACCTATGCTGCTTGGTAAGCTTTGGTTCTCACTAAGTGAATGCTGCTGCTGCTGATGATATGATAATAGTAGAGAAGGTAGGGGATAATTTCTACTCCCTTTCCCACAACTTAGACTTATTATACATATCTGAAAATTATATATAAAGGAGAAAGGAGAATAAAATTATATAGATAATATGGGGGTATATTTATATGCATGTATCCATATGTTTATAAATTCATAAATTTATACACTCATTTAATAATAAAATAGCTGCTCATTGTTACTTAGTGATAAATATGAAAATAATCTAGTTTTAAATATTTTAAGCTATATGTACTTAGGTCAATTAACATTTATGAGATTTAAGTTTTCGTATGAAAAATTGGGCTGCTAAAAATCCTATAGGGTTGCTATTTGAAATAACTGATACATAAAATAGCCAACATTATTCCTAGCACTTTGTAGGAATCCAAAAAGTGGTGGTTATTGTTATATTTACCTGACACTCCTGCTACTAGGGGACTGGTTATTCATAGATACAGAATCAAAGAAAACAACCTCTCCTGTCAAAGAGTTTTAATGTTTACTGAGCATGACTTAAAAGAGATTCAATAACCAAAATATGAGTAAGTACTATTAAAATATTATATTGTTAGGTATACTTTTAGGTAAAGTAGAGCAAAATTAGGAATTGGTGGGCAGTTGTTTCAATATAATTTGATTCTTTATTGACTTAACTGAAGCTGATTACCAAGATTATTTTGTCTTGCCAATAACTATTTTTATTTGTAAACTATTTTTGTTGTTTAATTTACCTTTGTTTTTTCTTAGAAGTTATATATTTTTATAAAGCTATGCATTGGAAATTACTCTACCTTAATATCTGTATATCAAATAACAGTGGATATCAGAGAACTTAGAAGTATTGTCTTGCTCTGAAGTTAATAGGAAAATTTGTACCAACAAAGGATCTCTTAGAAGATAGTAGCATGTGTTTCAATAGAGGTGTTAGAATGGACATTTTATACAGTGAATTTCAATCGCCTTTGTCTCTGTAACTTTAAGATGAATAGCTACCATGATTTTCCTATCATTACTCATCTTGGGCAACTTTCTCAATTTCAAAGCTTTAACATATCATAGTTTAATATTAAATAAGATGCAGTATCTTTCCATTTCTTTGTGTCATCTTCTATTTTTATAATGTCCAATAGTTTTCATCGTACACCTTGAGACAGGAAACATTTGTTTCCTAAGTGACATAAGTCCTTCACCTCCTTTGTTAAGTTCATAGCTAGTTATTTAATATTTTTTGATGTGAGAGTAAAGTTGATGCAGAGAGAAATCTGATATTGTTCTTTTTCACCATTAAATGAAAGTGAAAGTAACTGAACACTAATAGGATATGATGTAATTAGAAATAAGCATAAAATAACAAAAAATCAAAGAAAAATACAAAGATTCAAGCATAAAAAAACCCAAGAATACTTAGGAATCACAAATGGAGAAGAGATGATAGAAAGCAAAATCCATATGAATTTGAGAAAAACTTAACATTCAATACAATATTTTTAAAGAAACAAAAACTCTCATCTGAAATAATTTTATAAAGTTCCTTTCCCTGTTTTTTACTCTTGGTTTTTAGAGCAGAAGAAAATACCATAGCTCTGCTCCTTATTTGCTTGCTATTTTCCATAGCTGGAGAACTTGGAGGAGACAAGGATACAAATAGCCCAGGGTGAGACATGCAGGAGGGGTTAAGCTGGGATTCTGACCCAGATGTACCTGAGTCTGTCACACCACCTGTCTTCTCAGAGTTTTAATTGTGTCTTCTTACAAATTTTGGGAAAATCTAGCAAATCATGTGTACAGATTTCAAATGTTTCCTATCAAGTCTTTGTAAAGTGCAACCTCCTCTGTGGTCTGTCTTGTACTAAATATGCATCTCACTTTGTTGGTTTCCTCTGATGCTGGAGTTCACTTAAGGTTCAATTTTAGGAAGCTGGATTTTTAATATGATTCCTTTAAATGGTTTCCGTATTTAGCCAATCTTGCAATTTTCAAGAGTACATGGATGAGCGAATAGGGAGATTAAGAAAAAAGTAGCCTCTCTAACTTACAGATGAAACTGAAATTTGGGCTCTCTGAATTCTAAATTTTGGATGTAGTACTGGCCATCTAAATTTATTAATAGCCTAATGCAGCCCTCTTTAAAAAGGGCATCTTTATTCTCCTTATGATAGTAATGTTTTTTGAAGTTTTATGTTTCCAAGAGTGGTCTTTCCCTTTAAGTGTTTTCAGCTTGACAGATAGTTGTCTGAATTACATTAATTTGGGTCCCATGCCACTACTACATATTTATATATTCATATATATGAAGAAAGATGTCAAATATGGAAGAATTCATTTCTAATCCTATTTTTAAAAGACAAATCTGGGTTTAGTATTTAAAGCTATGTAAGTCTTTGCCACTTTACATCTAGAATGTTTTTATCTTATAAACATTTAAACAAAATTAAGGATTTATTGTTCTTTAGATTATTATTTAGCGTCCTTGATGTAGTCACTACTGCGATTTCTGCTGGTGTGGAGAGGAAGATGAGCAGGAGGTGGAAGGAAACATTTTATGATATATGCAATTTTAATGAAAAATGTTCTCTTAACTTACAGCATAATGTGACTATTATTATCATTTTGTGGGCCTGAGGCATGGACCACACACATGATCTGCCTAAAATAGTTCGACAGCCTGTTTGGGTGTCATTATAGTGCTTGTTTCATAACAACTGCCTATTGAATCTTTATTAAAATTCAAGTGGGTTGAGACTTCGCGCCAACAGGGCCCATATATACTAGCAGCACAATCAGACCTTGGGAAGGCTTTGCGTGATCACCATGGGGGTTTCAAAGACCAAGCACATTATGAAGTATCTCAGACACAGAGACTCTGAAACAGAAAGGACCTGAGACCATTTGAAATGTCTTTCTCCCAAACATGGCATGTGGTATTAATTCATTCACAGAACCAGAAGGAAAAGAGCTACTGAGTTACACAACTTCACTGGCAGCCCTGCCGCAGCTCACCTTGCTAAGTGACTAGGGGCTGAAATGCAGGGACTCTCTTGCAGATATTTCTATAAGCACAAAGCTAACAGCACGGGACCTTAAATAGCTATATTACAAAATGATATGGTTTTGTTGGTGGTATAGCAATCATTACAGTTGCATTCAGTCTTTTATAGACTGAAATACTACCTATGTTTAGGAAACAAAATCTCCACAAAAATCTAGGGGATAACAAATGTGAAGGTCACAGAATTCATTTCTAAATTAAACACCCATTATTATTCACAAACATTGTTTTTTTTTCCTAAATTAAAGTAGTCCTTTAAAAAATTGAGGTGTTATCCAGCTTAAATATGCATGTAGAGATACAGATAGAGGCTTGTTATTACTAGACAGTTGCAGGGTTAGGTAGGAAGGGCCACATATGGTAGTCTCATGGAAATCAGCTTATGCAGCAACTTACCGGGAGATCACACCTGTCCTAAACTTTATTCATTCTCCCATCCAAGTACTAACCAGGCCCGACCCTGCTTAGCTTCCAAGATCAGACGAGATCGGGCGTGTTCAGGGTGGTATGGCCGTAGACACTTTATTCATTCTCTATTCCTCATCTATTCATGGTCCAGCTGTGTAAGGCTAAAACTACTTTAACGATGATTCAGTAACTTTACATTCATAGTAGAATGTTAAAATTAAAAAAAAGATAGACCTAATATATGTGTATGGGTAAAGCAGTTTGAATCTTGTTTCAAAATCCTGGATTACATTTTATTCAGTTTACCTGATGGGTAGAAAATGCTTTTATCTCACATAGAAGTTGGTTGCGAAAACAGTCATTGAAGTAAATAGTAGTATGTATTGAAAACAAGACATACTCATTCTTCCCCAAGATGTCAATTTATTGGAAAAAATGCTACATTAAAAAAAAAATGACAATAAAAGTCGCTTTTTTTTTTTTGGATAAAGAATAAAGCTGCAGAGAAAGTGAGATCTTTCCTATTTTTTTTTCCTCTTCTCTGTTGCATCCAAAGGAAAGTAAGTGATAGAGGAATACTGATTATGATTTCAATGACACCTTAGAGGAAAAAAAATCAATTACAAAATGATGTTATACCAAATTAATGTTATAGATTAGACTTTTATATAAAACATATGTTATAATAGCAACAAAACATGTGCTAGTATAAATCAAAGTTGAAGAAATATGCCCTTGCTTTTGGAATATCCATAAGAATTTTGAAAAAAGATACTAAGAGCCAGGGGAACAGCACAAATCTAAGGGAAAAGGATCTGGATTTTCTTTTTTCTTTTCTTTCTTTCTTTTTTGTAATATAAATATGCATCTCCTTATTTGGTTGAGACAACTGGTTCTCAACCTGACTGTATAATAGTATTACCTAAGGGGTTTAAAAAAATAATAACAATGCTCAGGCTCTCTTCCAGATCAATTAAATTGGAGTTGAAACTAATTTGAGAGGATGAGCAGTGATGCCGTCATAGCAGTCACCATGGTATATTTTCGGAGTGTTCCCATATCCTAATGTAAATCAGTATATAAATAGCAGCATGCAAAAACACATGGACAATATTTACTACACAGCTATCACACACTCATTCCATGAAGCTCAAAAGACAAGTGATTAGGAAAAAGTTGCCAACAGCCACATGATCTGTGATTATCAGTGTTGGTCCACAAGGAAGCAGAGGGGAAAAAGCAGAGGAAGGTAACATAATACTTGATGGACTTGAAAATGCAAACTGTGTATTTTTAGCAGAAAGCTAACATATGCTCTCAGGTATTCATCACAAAGTAGGATAGCTAATATGAGAGAAGCAACTAAAATAGGGTAACCTTTTGCCCACATCAACAGTGGTCAAGTACAAAAGGCCCAGAACAAGGCCGCACATAGAGCAATCAAGTATCTTTAAACACTTTGTATTGACCTACTAAGATCTTTCTTCTAGGACAGGGTTTCAAATTAAAGAGAAACTTCTTGAGAGAAAACGAAAAATGAACAGAATAGGAACAACTAATAAAAGAAAAGTTCAAATGAAATGTAGAAAAAGATAAAGCAATCTGAGAAAGCAAGGTGTCATTTATTTTTCAATACTGTAAGGAAACCAGGAGGCAAAAAATCTTGAAGTTAGAAAAGTTATAACATTGTCTTCTGAAAAATCAGGAATACAAATTTCAAATACATATAACAAAAAGTTATTGCTGAAAAATTTTACTCAATGTTATGAGAAAAAAGAATATCAGAAACAGACATATCTATACAGATAATAAAAGCATACAAAAAAGATAACCATAAAATAGATCAAAACTATATCATTTTAAAGTGAACTGAGATACATGAAGAAAATGGTACAAAAAATGAAAGAATGGTATAACCCAAAGTTTAAAGAAGTAGAAATCTGATTACAGATCCTAGGAAATTAAAAATGAGAAGAAACATAAACGACTAAAGTAGAAGTAGCAAAAGCAAATAAACTCAAAACTGTCTCTCTTAAGGTAATTGGAAGTTTAATATGAAGAATGTTTAAAATGGAAATTGAATTGATGGAGAAAAAGAAAACATATTTGAGAGAAAGTAAGATCAAAGACAGACAAAGATCTAACAATGGACTATACTTCAGAAGCTCCTGAAGAAGAAAATCTAAGTGATGGAGTTACAAATGCTTAAAAATTATAATTCAAGGATAACTTACATAAATTAAAAAATAGGATTTTTGAAAGAATACTTTACAGCAGAAAAAAATGGAGCAACATATTTAAGTAACTAAGGGAAATATGAGTCAAGGATTTTATGTGCAGCAAAATGGCTTTTAAAGAACAAAGGAAAATGGTCGCCAACATGGCAGGAATCAGAGAACTATGTCTCTGAGTCTGTCCTGAAGAATCAATAGAGAATGATTTTGAAAACTGAAATTATTTTGAAGACATAGTCATAGAACTGATCGTGAGCAGGAGATAGACAGCTGTAGAATTAAGATTGCATAAAATTTAAAGGGATATGTTTGGAATTTAATGGGTATACACTTTGTTAATAAAAATACAGTATACTCATTAAAATGTGAGATAATTTAGATAACCTAGGAAGAAATAACTTTTCTTTAATTGTATTGGACTGTTATTATTTCACTGAGACTCTTGGGCTTGTATGGTAAGGTAACACACATGAGTAATTAGGGAAATTCTAATTTTGTCATACATTATATAAGGAAGCAAATATATTGATAATATAGAGGGAATGAAATTAAATCACTGTTTTATATTTGAATTAAAAGAGCAACATGAGGGGCCTCCTTGGTGGCACAATGGGTTAAGTCTCCGTCTCTGAAGCTGTCCACAACCGATGCAGCATGAGTTCGATCCCCAGCCAGGGAGATTCCCACATGGCACCGCAGACCTCTCCTGCCTCTCCCGCTGCTCCCGTCAGCAGTGTACTTCAGTCAATCTGCCTGTTCTGCTCCCAGTTCTTTTTCTGGTGAATCCTCTCACCACCCCATGTCTCTGGCCTACACCCCAGTTCTTGTGTGCATAAATAAATAAATCTTTAAAAAAATAAAAATAATAAAAGAGCAATATGAGTCATTGCATTTTAAAATAGCATACATCTATCTACTTATGTATCTCTTGCTACTGCTATAAAAATCTAGAAATAAAAAATACAGTAAAATCTTTCATTCCCAGATTTAATTAAATGGTAATATGATTTCCTATTAAGAGAAATCAAGGTGTCTTCAAGAAATAAATGATACTATGTCTCTTACAGAAAATGTGCATATCAGTTAAAGAAATCATAGCTAAAGCAACTGAATAGGAGAAAATTGGAGAAATTGAATGGGAGGAAATATTTGTATACCATACATCTGCCAAGGGATTGATATCAAAAGTATACAAAGAATCCATACACATTTCAAAAAATAAACAACCCAATAAAAAAGTGGGCAGAAGAACTAAATAGACAGTTCTTCAAAGAAGACATACAGAGTGCAAACAGGCACAAGAAAAAATGTTCACCATCACTTATTATTAGGGAAATGAAAATCAAGACCACAATTCTCACACTGTGAGAATAGCCCATATTGAAAAGAAATGAAATAAAAAGTGCTGGTGAGGATGTGGAGAAAAAGGACCCCTCCTACATTGCTAGTGGGAGTGCAGACTGGTCTAGCCCTGATGAAAGCAGTATGGAGGTATCTCAAAACATTAAAAATTGATCTACACAGTAACTCCAACCCTATCTATCTAAAAACTTCGAAAATACTAATTCAAAAGGAAAGCTGCACTCCCACATTTATTGCAGTGCTATTTACTATAGCTAAGTTAAAGAGACAATCTAAATGCCCCCAAAAGAGACAGGGAATTAAGATATGGAATATATACATGCAATATTACTCATTGATCAAAAAAGATAAACTCATGCCATTTATGGCAATATTAATGGGGGGGGGAAGGGACATTGCTAAGTGAAAAAAATCAGAAGGGAAAAGAAAATACCAGATAGTGTCACTGATATTTGGAATATAGAGTACTGAACTAAGAGTCAGATAAAGACAGGCTTAAAGACTAATCCTTGTAAGTGTACTACAGAATTTAAGCATGGGTGTGGGAGGTCAGAACAAAATGAAGAAAGCACAGTGGACTTAGTGGTGAACTATTGATGATTTAGTGGTGGGTACCCTATGGTGGCAATACCTGATGGGGGTATCCTCATATTACCTCAAATAAAAGTACATAAATAAAGGTGCATAAAAAATGAAAAATGTTCATATTACTTTGGATCATCTTTTATCCTAAAAAGCATGAAAGCCAGCAAAATTATTAGTTTTATAAATTACCACAGGAGCCAACATGAAGGGGTTTCCAGTTACCAAAGATAGGACAATTTAGCTCCATGAATATTAATTGCAACAGATTGAGACACATATATGTTTAAACACATGATTCAACAATAATATTTTTAAATGAATAATTGGTTATTTCACAAAGTAAGAAAGTGTTACCTTGAAAACAAGTAAACGAAGAATCTAGCATCTATTCTTCCAAGTATAGATATGGACAAGTAACAATTTATAAGACATCTTACAATTAATCAAAAATAAACAATAGAATCATAATATCACCAATTTGCTAGCCTCAATAAATTAATAATTCTATGCATTGAGTACTAGTGAATGAAACATCACAGAAAGGGAGACAAAAATTAAACAAGATTGCAAAACTCTTTAGACACTTGCCAATGAGACCAAACTTGATTCCAACCAAGCCTGTGCAGTCAGCTTCAAATTTACGGAGTTGAGAACCATGCTTAATTACCATGAGCCAACAATTAACAAGATTCAAACTGTGCTAAACTCAACAAGTCAGATGATCTGGGTCCTGAATGAATCAATAAAAGAAGATAATAGCTCAGAGAGGAACATCTTAAAAGAAATTTTAAAATCTCATCAAAAGTTTTAAAATGGGTGTGACCTTTGGATTAATGTTTTTGTGTCCTTTGGGTATATTCCTAGTAGTGGAACTGCTGGATCATATGGAAGCTCCATTTTTAGTTGTTTGAGAAACCGCCATACAGCTTTCCATAGAGGTTGGACCAGTTTGCATTCCCACCAACAGTGTAAGAGCATTCTTTTTTCTCCACATCATTGCCAACATTTGTTGTTTTCTGTTTTTTTAATGTGTGCCATTCTTGTTGGTGTAAGGTGGTATCTCATTGTGGTCTTTATTTGCATTTTCCTGACTATGAGGGATGTTGAACATTTTTTCATATGCCTGTTTGCCATTTACACTTCTTTGGACAAGTGTCTTTTAAGTTCTTCTGCCCATTTTTTGACCGGCTTTTTAGCTTTGTTTTTGTTGAGTCGTGTGAGTTCTTTGTAGATTTTTGTGATCAGACCCTTGTCTGTTGTATGGAATGCAAATATTTTCTCCCAGTCAGTGGGCTGTCTGTTTGTTTTGGTGACACCTATGTTTATTGCAGCACTATTTACAATAGCTAAAACATGGAAACAACCCAAATGTCCAAAAATTGATGACTGGATCAAGAAGATGTGGTACATGTATACAACGGAGTGCTATTCAGCAATCAAAAATGATAAACTAACGCAATTCTCAGCAACATGGATGGAACTAGAAGGGATCATGCCGGAAGGAAAAAGAAAAATATCGAATATATCACTTATAAGAGGAATATAAGAGCCAAACGAGAAATCAGAAGGAGAAAATAGCACACAAAACATAACAAAAGCAAAATCTAGCAGGCAACCACAAATAAGAGACATTCTACAAGGGAGGGGAGGAAGAGAGACCAAAATAGGGGAGAAAAGAGCACAAGGGACTATGGTGATGGTTCACGGGTGAATTGGTGGTGCGAAACCTATGGGGATACACAATAATGTAAAGGATATAAATTAAATTAAAAATACACACACACACACACACACACACACATATATATATATATATAAAGTTTTAAAATGGGAATATTTAAAAAAAACAGTATTTCTGGGCAACTAATATTTTAAGAATTCTTTTGGTAATTCTATCACCAGTTGAAATTGGTGACTATGGGATTGGTGATCAGTGACCATTTGGACATCAAGTCAGTTGACTGCACTGTGCTATGAATACCTTGACATCAGGAAACCAGACACAGAAGAAAAGGTGAAATATGTGATGGAGCATTTCAGTAGTAGTGTAAGAGGGTGGTCTTTAGGAAAGGGGAGTGTCCCAGATTCCTTTCACCACCCAGGGGAGGGTGGACCTGAGCTGAGCAGGAGACATAAGAAGCTGGAAAAGGAAAGAGAAAAAAGAAAGAAGGAAGAAAGCAGGATGGAGAGCCAGAAGAAAGCACAGGGAGCAGAGAGACGTGTAAGGAAGCTGCAGTGGCCTGGATTGATTGAAACAGATGTGGGTGAGAGACACTTGGGGAGATGACAATGGCAACATTGATCTGGATTTTGATTTTGTTCTTTTCCTCCCAGAATTGTCTTGTTGTTTCTGACTCTTTTCTATGGGTCCCTGCCAAAAGGTGTTTTAGACTTGTGGCAGGCTTTCAGGCCTTGCTTTGGGCCAATCCCATTTGGGTGGACTTTTGCCCACGAGGTGATGGGTAACTTTGGGTACTTAGTTTGGAAACTATATTCTTTCTCTTTTATGTATTATACGCTAATTATATTAAAGTTTCTTTTCACTAAAGGTCTTATATGTTTTATTTTGATGCTGCGGATGGGATGGCAGAACCTATTTAGAATGGGCTGGTTTGGGGGTTCTGGGGTACCCCTTTCTCTGCCCTATAGCAGTAGGACGGAAGCAGATATTGACTAGACTTCAGACTGAGAAAGCTAAAGAGGTAATTAAGACCCTGCCAGGCTAAACAGCCAGAGTTGCTTTGATGCAAAACCATTTGAAGATTGAAGATCTTCAACTGACTGAAAGGACACCAGTATAAGGAATTTCAGAATGACATTGCATAATTTAAAGCTAATCAGTGAAAAAGTTATCAAATTTTACTTTAACGTTTCCTTCTAAAATTGCTTCATTAGGTAAGTAGGTAAGCCGTATAGTGTACTCTAAGGAGTTGTGTGACAGATGGATCTGGATTCAAATCTTACTATCACTAGAAATTGTGTAATTTTGCAGAACTTAACTCTCCCAGCCTCAATTTCATTGTATGCAAAAAAAAGTACCATAGTGAATTATGAATAAATGTACATATGAAGCATCTATCTGCATTTTTAAAATGTTTTTAATATTTAATTTCAGCATGAAACCTTTAAAACTTAAAAAAAACCCTCAAAATATTGTAAAGGTATAGTCTAATTTACATTAAGAAATCTTAACATGTGCATAAGAAACTATCACAGGTAAATCAAAAGTGTTAGTATTTCTTTCTACTTCTTTTAATGAAGATGTGCCTCCCAAGTTTATTTATTTTTTTTTGGTAGTTGCTGTCTTTTTAAGATTTTTATTTATTTATTCATACAATTTGGGGTGCAGGCCAGAGGTGTGGGGTGGTGAGAGTGTTCACCAGAGACAGAGTGGGGAGCAGAACAGGCAGATCAACAGAAATACACTGCTGAGGGGAGCAGTGGGCAAGGCAGGAGAGGTCTGCTGTGCCATGTGGGAATCTCCCTGGCGGGGCATCAAACTTGCTTGGCAGCTGCTGACAGCTCCACAGCGCTGTGCTTAACCTGTTGCGCCACCAGGGAGGCCCCCAAGTTATTACCCTGATGTATTTTGAAACAATTGTATTAATATATGATTCACCCATCATTTGATACACCCATTTAATTGCTTGATTCAGTATTTTATAGTCTATTGTGTAAGCATCACCATAATCTAATTTTAAAATTTGTGTGACTTCCACAAAAGGAACCTGTATCAATTAGCGGTCACTGTCCAATGCCACCAGCATCAGACAACCAATGATCTATTTTCTGTATTCATATATTTGCCTATAGTAGACATTCCATAACAATGAAATCATATATGATCTTTTGTGACTGGCTATACTTAATTAGTATAATGTTTTCCAAGTTCATCCATGTTGTAGTATGTGTCTGTAATTCATTCCTTTTAACTGCCAAGTAATAGTGCACTGTATATCTATATCACATTGTATCACTGCTGGACATTTGGGTCATCTCCATTTTTTGGCTATTTATGAGTGCTGTTATGAACATATGTGTGAATATTTTTATTGGACATATGTTTTCATTACTCTTGTATATAGTCCAGGAGTGGAATTGTGGCACCGTATGATAAATATATTTAATATTTTGAGTAATTGCCTCTTTTCCAAGGTGGCTCTACCATTTTCATTCCCACCAACAGTGTATGATGGTTCCAGTTTGTCCACACCCTACTGTATGTGAAATCAACTTTATATGTTATATGTTTTTTTTTTTTAAAGATTTATTTATTTATACATACAGCTGGGGTACAGGCCAGAGGTATGGAGTGGTGAGAGGCTTCACCAGACAGAGTGGGGAGCAGAACAGGCGGATCAGAAATACACTGCTGAGGGGAGCAGCGGGCGAGGCAGGAGAGGTCTGCCGCACCATGTGGGATTCTCCCCGGCCGGGCGTCGAACTCGCATCGCTGCTGCCGACAGCTCCACAGCGCAGCACTTAACCGCTGCGCCACCAGGGAGGCCCCTATATGTTATATGTTTTTAATTTACCTTTCCCTGGTGATTAGTGATGTTAAGCAACCTTTCATTGTTTGTTTTCAAGTTGTACATGTTCTTTGGATATGTGTCCATTGAAATTGATTATTCATTTTAAATTGAGTTTGTTGTTTTAAGTTTTCTTATGTATTCTGGATATGAGTCACTCATCAGATACATTATTTGTAAAAATTTCTCCCATTCTGACTCATATGCACTGAAGATTTTTATTATATACATACTTATATATTTACTATATTTAAAGTATTTTCTGTGTATCTTAATATTTGTGTGCATGGCATTAGCACTATGTTGTTTGTTACTATGCTTTCCTGCTTTCAAGATTATGTGTATTAATTTATCTCCTAACTGATAATCTGGTCTTGTTCTTTCTCCTGTCAATTTATTGAAATTGCTATCATTCTATTATATGGATAAACCATAGATTAACCACTATATTTTCTTTATATTGCATCCAGTTGAATGTATTTCAGGTAAGATTAGAGTTCTTAAACACACTGATGTTCCTCTTACTCTTGACAACCATTAGTTTTGTTGTTAATTATTGTCAGGTAAAAACACCGCCCCAAATGTCTTTAAATGTTTAGGCACTACCTCTTTATACGAACATACTAGAATGTTGTCTTTTTTATTTATTTTTTATCTTTTTTTAATTTATTTTTTTTTATTTGTGTCTTTTACATTACTGTATATTCCCCGTAGGTTTCCCACCACCAATTCACCCGTGAACCGTCACCACAGTCCCCTGTGCTACCCTCTCCCTGGTTCTGAGCCCCAATCCTCCCCCCTCTCTCGCTGGTTGACGCTCTTATATTTGGTTTCCCTATATTCTTGTTATAAGTGAGACCATTCGATATTTTTCTTTTTCCTTTTGGCTTATTTTGCTGAGCATGATCCCTTCTAGTTCCATCCATGTTTCTGTGAATTGCATGTGTTTATCTTTTTTGAATGCTGAATAGTATTGCATTGTGTATATGTATCACATCTTCTTGATTCAGTCATCTATTTTTGGGCATCTGGGTTGTTTCCATATCTTTGCTATTGTAAATAGTGCTGCAATAAACATATGGGTGCATGTATCCTTTTGGATTAGTGTTTTTTTGTCCTTTGGGTAGATTCCCAAAAGTGGTATTGCTGGGTTGTATGGTAGCTCCACGTTTATTAATTTGAGGAAATGCCGTACGGCTTTCCACAGTGGTTGTCTTTAGTAGTCATAATTTATACAGTAATGCCTCACCCATTGTGGACACTAAGGTATTTATTTTCATTCCATAGATTGATGCAGAGTTGTAGTAATTAGGCTTACTAATAAAATAACTTTTCTGAAGTTAATAAAAATAGGAATCAGAAAGATGTCTGGGAATTAAAAACTGTCTGAGGATAATTCATAAAGACAAGTAATAGAAGAGAGTTAAGAGGCAACTTCCCCCCCCCCCCAATTTTTCTGTAACGTGAACCTTGGGAAATCAAGGATTTGAGGACATTGAGGAGTGATGCTGAATATCACAAGGTGTCAAAGACCTTAGCAGTTCTCTCTGCTGGACACTGATTCAAAAGGGGGCAAATCCAGCTGCATCAGATATTCTGTGTCAGAAAGTCACTGTTCATGCTTCAAAGGGCAGCAGACATTCTATTCACAGAGAAAGCTCTTCTTCTGAGGAGGCTTTAATTTTGCCCAGGAAAGTAGAGGAATAGAAGCAGAGCTCTAAGAGGAGATTTTTTGATTTTATTGTTTTTATATCATGTTTTTACTTTCTAAATTTCTCCTTTATGCAGCTTTGTCAGTTTAGCACCAATAAAGTTTTCTTCTCCACAGGTGAATTTATTCACTAATCACTTACTCCATAACCTCACCATTACATGCTTACCCATATTTCAGGCTCTGGCTATTTGTTTATTCTGAGACAATGATTTATATTTGTATTACTCTTTGTTTTTTTATTCCAACTTTCATTGATCCAGACAGATCAATAACTTTTTAAAAAGAATCCAGTTTTGTGTCTCCCTCCTCAGAAATATTCAATAAATTCATGTCTTATACCAGCATAGTACAGAAGTTAAAAGGATGGCCTCTGAAACCAGGTTATTGAGATGTGCATCAACATAGTTTGAATGTGGAGATGAAGGGGTAGAGATATCAAATATATTGGATATATGGTGGTTTATTACACTATCTATTTTTAAGGGTATATTTAATTTTTTCTATAACACAAAGTTAAAAAAATAAGTGAATTGATCCTATTGTAACCTGTTTTAACTAGATTTTTTTAACCACATTGGGATAAATTGTAAATGTGGATCTTGAGGTGAAATCGTATAGAGATGGTTAGAAAAATCTTAATTTACATAACATTAATTTTAAGTAACATTCCTATTGGGGGATACATGTGGAATATTCAAAATTAAAACATTTTATGTATCATATATAAGTAAGCATCTTCTTAATTCTATTACATTTCTGATAGTGATCATTCTAGGCATTGGAATGAAACAAAATTAACCATGATATCTTGGTTAATACTATAAAACTTCATTGCCCAATGAAATAGCCAATAGCTACACGAGGTTGTTTAAATTTACATTAATTAGAAATAAGCAATAAAAATTAAGTTTATCAATCCCACTAGAATATATATAACTTCTTGCAGAATTCATATGTATATATGTATATATATATACTTTTTTCAATTTTATCACCTGAAATAATCAATGTAATATGAGTTGCTCTTAAAATCAAAAAATAACACCTTCCTCATTAATGAATTAAAATTATAGTGTTAGTTCATATAATTCTTTTCTTTAAGATATTTATAGAGTGAAATTGCTTCATATTTAAAACTTTAGGAATTGATATTTTCTTTTTTTAAATATATATATATTTATATATAATATAATATATTTTTAAATATAATATAATATATTTTTTAAATATATATATTTTAATATATATTTTTATTGTTATTTATGTCTTTTACATTTTGTATTCCCCTTGGGTCACCCACCACCAATTCACCTGTGATCCATCTCCGTGGCACAAAATGGAATAGAAAAGAACACAAGGGACCACCAAGGAATTGATATTTTCAACAAATATGAACATTCATAATGCCTAAAACATGTTTTAAAAGCTAATTCTTAAATTGTTTACTTTTTTCATAGATATTTCTACAAAAGTCTGACTATCTTTTGCTTTATGAAATAGATTATGTGAGTAACATTTAATACCTTTTTGACTAGCTGGCTCATGATTTTGTCTATTAGCTTTAATACAGCCTCTAGTCCATTGATGCTCTAAGGGTTACTATGATAAGTTTTGCTTTTAAAGTAAATGACTAAAGGTAAATTGTGGTTCCGTTGCCACGTGCCCTTTTATTTTCATTGTACATTGCTATTTCACAGTAGGGCTGTCATGAACTTTTCTTATGTTTCTGATCCGGTATTTACCATCGTTTGGTAAGAAATTAAGGTTACCAAGGATAACAGGTGGACATTTGTTAAGTGGATACACTTAGCTCCATTTGAATTACCAAGTTACTTGACTCTCGTTTGAGACTGGGACATGCCTCCCATGCAAAATCCATTAGCTTTAAAATCTATGAAAATTCCTCCAAAGGCTTTTTTTATTTATTCTTGTGAAAGTGGAATCTGAATCTAGATGGCATCGATGTAGATATATATGTGTGTGTGACTATTTCTTTAGTTATGTTGATTCAAAACTGACATGGGGAGGGGAGGACAAGGGCACAGGATGGAGGAGAGGAGAATACAGGGGACCGTGGAGATGGATCACGGGTGAATTGGTGGTGGGCTGCCCAAGGGGAATACAAAATGTAAAAGACATAAATAACAATAAAAAAAATGGAAAAAAAAAACTGACATGCTATGAAAATGAAAGGCAAAGCTAATATGTGCACTACACCTAATAAACAGTTTTATTAAGGCAATTATTGATAGAAACCAAGATCATCTTTCTTAAAAGAAAAAATAAGAGGGTGTATTCATCTCCAGGCACTTGACTTCTTATTACTTAGTGCAGTATATTCACATGCTGACCTCAATAAAGCACACCAGAAACATATTATAATGCAATGTCACTTCAAATAAAAATTAAAAAAATACATTATGCAGAATATTTTACTCATCAGCTCAATGATTCTTAGTTTGTTCCAACAAAAGTTTAGCTGAATGTTCTGTGATAGTCAAATAATTTTTAAAGTTCGGCACTTACCTAGTAAAATATAAGGGTAACTTTAATTTCTGGTCAATTTTGTGTTATTCAATAAAATTTTTATCTTTAATACATGTTAACTTTGTATTTTGAAATTAAGTTCCTTTGTATATTTTTGAAAAATAAAACTAAACAATCTCTTTTACTGATAGCTTTCGAAGTAAATACGAGTGAGCCAGAACTATAAAAGAACTACAGAATTATGACAGCTTCAAGGGGGGGAAATCCCATTGAGAGAAAATCATATTTTTTCTTAAAAAATGGGTTTTAATTCTCAGCAAGGAGTCACCATCTCAATTAAAAATGGTTCTGAGCAGGGACTTAAAAGCTACTAGCTTATTTCACTTATGTTTTAGCCATTAGGAGCGTGTAAAGCAAATTGAAATTAAATTAATGGAAAATTAGTTTGAATTTGGGTTAGTAATATTAAATAATAAGTGAAAAATTGTTTCTCAAATGCAGTGTTACATTTTTAACTTCACATATAATACTTGAATCTCTCATTATAAGTTAAATAATCAAAAAATCAAAGGCCCAAACTGTCTTTGAGACTGTGTACCTGATGGATCACGTGATGGTGATTTGCACATGTAGTGAAAGATGAATGTAGGGTAAATGAAGTTATCAGGTTTTTCCCGCCCTCCCCCATGAGCATCAGTGTTGACACCTGTGGTCTTACACATGTGCCTGATCGTGGCACCTGGAGTGTGGTGTGAGCTTGGGTGGGTGGGTGCACCTGAGAGACTGAGCATATAAGGGCGGTGGCAGAGGACGGGGCAGCCGAGCACAGTAGAGACCAGCGAAGAGGCCATGTGAGACTGCCAGATAGCCCAGAAAGAGCAAAAATTCCCAGGAGTCTGGGAGGCCTGCCAGCTTCCTGGTCCCCAGGCCCCCCTGCCTGCCCTGCACCTGGTTGCCTCACTACAAATGGTGTAGAAAGAGCATTAAAAGCCTGAAAAAGCCACTGAGGGCTCCAGGACTCCTTTACCCATCTGCCTGAATCAATAGAGAATCTGCTCTGTGCCTTGCTGGTGCTAGAATTATATACAAGAAAATTTTGGGAGTGGAAATGGTATGAACATTTTCAGGAGAGGCTGGTTTTTTAATAGGTGAGGAGAGTAAAGATACCACTTTTCATTTTTCTAATATGACTCAGTATTTTAAAGAGATGAAAACACCCAAATTGGAACAAACAGCTTTTCAGGAATCTTTCTTTATGAATGTGCACTATTTCAAGCAGACACCTTTGTGCTCATGTTTGTAGTTCTTGATAATATTAAAACATAATCATCGGGCCTCTAGAAATACCAGTTGCTACTTATGTAGATCTGTTGTACCAGAGCGGGCTTTCTATAGATTAGGGCAAACGGATAAAGGTGAGTCCTGGAACTCTCAGTGGCTTTTATGCTCTTCTTATTCCAACCGTTGTGGGGCAAGCCTGCAGGCTGGCAAGGCAGGGAGGCCAGGGGACAGGAGGATATTGGGCCTCCCAGCCCCCTGCGAATCTTTATTCTTTCTCTTTTGGCTCTCTCTGGCGTTCTCTCCTGCTTTCTTCTTCTCAAAGCCCTTCCACTGTAGTGTTCTTTCTGGCTCTAATGCAGCCTTATACCTTCAGGCTCTGGCTCGGTTGTGCCCACTCATGCAGGCTCACACCACACTGCAGGTGTCTGCCATCAGGCATGCGTGTCCTGCGCCCACGCTCCCAAGCGCTTTTTTCATTCAAGGCCGCAGGTGATAGCCACAGGGGTCAGCAGAGTAAAAGCCTGAGTAATTCACTTACCCTCCAGGATTTTAAGAACTACTTACTTTCTAACAATCTATTTGGATACTTTTCATGTTTGTATTTTGGGTCATGTGCCAGATAATCTCTTTATTATTCAATAATAGCTAAAACATGGGAGTTACCCTTTGTTCATCAGCAGATGAGTGGACTAGCAAAATGTAGTCCATCTGTATCCAATGGAACATTTTTTTATTATTATTGAGATAACATTGGTTTACATCCTTGTGTATTAGAAGTATAGGATCTTTCCCTCAGGTGGGGTTACCACACTGGACCCACCACGAAGACACCCATAGTCCCCACCATGGTACCTCCCCAGCTTGCCTTCTGCCCTCCCACACTTCCCCCTCTGTAGTCTTGGTTCTTTACTCAGCTTTCTAGGGTTAGTTCTTAGTTTATCTGACCCTTTGTTTGATATCTCTTTTCCACATATAAATGATAGCACTGGGCATTTATTTCTCCTCCTGACTTAAAGATAATTATGGACCCAAATTTCGAAGGCTTGAAGTTAACATCTCTTGCCTTTTGTCTATACCATCACCAGAACTGCAGTGTACAACAGTGTCATTTTTATCTTGCAGAAACCTAGGGGATTCCTCTAATATTGTGTCCATCTGAATGGTGTCCCCTAATATGGTTTAATGCCAGACTACACAACCAAACATGTCAACCCTAAAGAGCATTTGCATTAAAATGACCTGTAAACCAATGTTACCTTGATAAAAGGAAAAATTAAAAATTATTTACTGTTTATAAAATTACTGAAACCACCCAGCTATTTAAAAATGTATTCCTATATTTTGAAAATAAGGTAATTCATTCAAATTTCAAGACCTAAGAAAATGAAATCAAACTAGATGACACAAGATGCTAGGTATATTGTAGTATGAGGCATCTTGTATTAGCCTATCTCATTAAGATTTGTAAAGGTCATTAACTGTAGTTTTTTATAATGAACACAATAAAATTAACCACAGTGGAGGTGTACTTTTCTGAAAATTGAGAAGGACAGAAGGAAGGTGGTACATATTGGAGCATGAAAGACCCGAGAAATGAAGTAGGTTAAATGGAAGTTATCAGTTTTTCCCGCCCTTCCCCATTAGTGTCAGTGATAGACACCAATGGTCTTGCAGGCGTGCCTGATGGTGGCACCTGGAGTGTGGTGTGGGCGTGCGTTAGTGGGCGCACCTGAGCCGTGAGATGGAGCATGTAAAGGCAGCATCACAGAGGACTGGAGACAGCAGAATACCATATGGCAGAGAGTGTCAGAGAACAGCGAAGAGAAGAAAGCATATAGGGATACACAGGGGTCCCAAACTGCTGTCTCCATGGTGGCTTGTTTCCCCTAACCTGTGGGAGTGAAGCCAAGGGCTCCAAGGTTCTCTTTCAAGCTGCCTGAACGGATGATGAACCTACCAGGCCTGGGATGGTTGCAAAACAAATGGTTACTGTAATAGTTCGTCTTCAACAAAATGAGGACCAGGACAAACTGGAAACCTAAGGGGAAAGATATTGGTAAGTTGGTTCTAAGAGAAGCAAATGAAATGAAAGTCTCTACATTCATCTTCAAAACCAATGTTTATTATTAGGGGACACATATGAGGGTCAGAAAAAGATCACCACTTCTTGTCTCATTTCCTAATTCAAGTTTATATTTTGTTTCCTGAGGGATGTACTCTAACATATGAGTTGCAGACAATAAGGTAAACTCAGTTCCCCCACATTATTCTATTTCCTTTTAAAAATGATCAGTGATGGTGTCTAATGTGATCTAATTTCATTTTTAGTTGGTACTTCTTCGACAAAGCCACAGATTTCATTTTGCGTAGGGTTACAAAATTAACTTACACAGAGAATAAAACAGTGACTCAAAAAAACACAATAAATTAGTAATGACTCAAATGATCTTTACATGATAACATATTGCTACCAACAGATAAAATATAAGTTCAAGAAGAAATTCTTGCTCTATATCCCTACAAATTGGACCTCAGCATCAGAATCTGATAAACTTATTCAAAGAAAGAGCTCATATAATTTGTACTAAGTAAAAATAAGCTATGTTTTAGTTTTTTGACTTACCATATTTAGCTCTTATGTTTATGTGATAGCCGAGGAAATACCTGATTTCACAGCACTCCAGAATATGTTCTGGACTTAAAATTCATGAAGATTCTCTTAAAATTTCCAAATAAAGGAGTTGAAAAAAATTCATGTATTTAAATATGTTTCTGTGTATTATAGCTTCATTTTGGAGGAGTAGGGTTAGTAATAAGACTTTAAAAGCCCTAGGTTGTTTACAGTGTACAGTAAGCTTTGTAGAGTAATAGTAAAGAAAAAAAATAGAATAATGTTCTTGGTGTTCAGATCTGCTGAAAGGAGGCCAGAATGCTCTTAAACATCAATTAATGGAAAGCTCTTTTAAATTCAATGAGGATGTCAGAATTCCATTACTCTTTTGTTTAAGAATGAACAGTGGAGTGTTTTCTCTAATTCCTAGATTCACATCATGTATTATTATAGATTGCAAATTGCCATGAAGAAATGGTGGCAGCAATACCAAATATGAAACTAGAGATAGGTATTGTATAAGTGTCTTGTACAAAGTATTTTTTTTTACATATAAACTCTCAATTTGATCTGATCATCAGTTTTTCTCTGTTATTTCTTCTGAAAGATTGTGGTATGTGTGTATGTGTGAGTGTGTGTATATTCTCATACACAATGGCAAATATATGAAAATGGTGGGTTCTTACTGCATTTGAGGATATAGTTGGTTGGGGGTTCCTTTAGAGATTAGATATAATTTGTTGACCGTCTAATCAAGGGGAAGTCTGATGATATTAATACTCAATAGTTTCTCTCTAAATGAGGTCCAGCATGTATGGCACCACAAAATATACAAATACTTTTGCAATATATTGTAAAGGACTAGGTATGTTTGTATTTTAGGGGCTCAACTAGGAATCACAGGCTAGTTTCTGAATATTTCTGTGAGACTTTCATCTCACCTTGGCTTACTCAATTATGTAGTTGGGGAGGAGGTATGGAGCAGATATTTGAACTAGAGTGCCCTTGGAGAGTATTCACCATTAAAATAGTCCCTATTGGCTTAATCTATGAATAAACTTGTACATTCCAGAAGAAAAGAGGCAAAAAGGAAAGTATAAATACTTTTTTTCTGACACTGGCTTATAATGGGGCTTATTGTTAGAAAGGGGGATTTGTGAAGTTTTTTCTTTTAAAATGTAATAGAGTAAATAGAACTTTATTGCACCTAGGGATGAATGTTCTGTGAATGCATTTCAAATGTGTTTTGCATACACTGAAGCCTAATATGTTAGCATTCCTTTGGCAGAAGAGTGTTCTGCTATATTCTTTCTTGCCCAGTCGACCTAGTAATTAGCTATTATTTCAATATACCAATCAATTACAATTTACTGAAAATCCTCTGTAGACTAAGTTTACAATGCAGCATAATGCCATCCAAGGGTAAGAATTCCCTTGCAGGGTGCTAGTTTATCACCTAGAGATGCAATTAAAAAAAAACCAGAAAAAGTGTTTTCAAATATTGCATCCTTCCCTTAGTGCAACAATGACAGAATGGCAAAAAAAAAAAAAAAAAAAAAAAAAAAAAATTCGATCCCCTTGTGTGTTTCACATTCAAAATATTTGCTTGGTTCCAAATTTATGGACAGATATGTTTCATGCGATTTGCGATTAAAATGTTCAAAAGTGTCTCCTTTTAGCCTTGCATTTATTTGTCTGATCTATACGCTTTTCTGTGCAATAAGCTGATAAATATTCTAGCCGGGTTTTTTATTAATTCTTTTTGCTTTTCTTTTGTAGTTTTTGACTGACATCTATTCACTTCAAGGGTGATTTTCCCGTTGGCAAGAGGCAGAAGAGACACACCAAGCATCACCTTCAGGAACAAGCAATTTAAGTACTATAATGAGATGGGTCTTTTCAGAGTCTGTAATTGGTGACAAGGTATGGCAGCTTCATATCAGACAAAGATGTACAACACAGAGCTTATTAATGAGGATGGGGCGTCATACTCAAGAAAGCTTCCTGTGACTATGAGACAGGAGAATATAACAGATAGTGTAGGTTGTTACTAAGTCCAATATCTCCAATTTGCATCATAAAACCTTTATGTAAGACAATTCAAGCTAATCCAGGATGGGATATTTTTCCCCTTTAGAATTCACTAGGGTAGCCAGCAATCCATCACTTTGGATCCCAGCCCTCACAGACAACAGCAATAATCATCTAAACTTGCAGATACGCTCAATTTAATTGGGTTAGTTTAGTAACCTTCCTTGTATTAGAGCCAACTTGCAAAGAGATGTAATATTTTCACAGTTATGAAGACATAGCAGCTGGCCATAGTAAAATTTGATTGTGGATCAAGAAATCAGATTTTTATCAAGTTAAGAACTCTTTGTGGAAATATATATGGAATAAATAATAAAGTAAAATGATTAACAAGGAGACCTACACAGATATTGGCAAGACATATGAAAACTGCCTTACTTACAATGCTGTAATGTGTTTCTCAACTTACTCTGATGGATTTTTCCTAATATTTTTGGGGAAAAACCCCATTTTTAAACAAAACCAAAATTTAAAAGATTGAAATATTATTTTAATGTTTAGAAACCCTGTGGAACTTCATGAAGTTTAAATTGTTTTGTAAATATTAATTCATTAGGCTCTATACCACTTTCTATCAGAGATACCAGTGTCTTCTTTCTAACATTCTTATTATTTAAAATGTAAATAACTTATACTTAGTCACATACAATTTCAAGAAAAGTCAAAGAGAAACCAGGTGTTGGGGTCTTGGTGATTTTTTTCTGAGAAATTATATATATATATATATATATATATATATATATATATATATACACACATATATATATGTATATATGTATTTATTTATTTATTTATTTATTTATTTACAATAGGAAAGTAGTTAGAAAACAAATGTCCTGTTTTACATATAGCTTAGAACCTATTTTAATGAGATAAGTGATCAAGATGCAGAGAATAAAATACTGTGCAATCCCCTCACCATCTGCAGCATATTAACAAATTTCTTTGATGAACTGTTTGTAGTGTATTTACAAAGAAAAATCAGGTTAAAATAGAACAGAACAAAAAGTAAAGGATTGTCTAGCATAAAATAGCCCTTCCCTGGTTATCAAGCATTTGTTTTCATACAAAGTTGACTTCAGTATGCACTGCTTTAAGGGGGGTCTTTCTGTTTATAATTATGAGCCCTTTATTCTATTAGGTTGTAGGATTCTCCCTCAGATTGTCACTCTATACTAATGTTTCTAGGGAGTTCATGAATTTTCCAAGTAATTGAAATATTTATTGAAGTCCAAATTTGACTTTCTTTGATTATAAACAATTCATAGCTGAATAAAACTTTTAGAAACATTTAAAATTATAATTGTATATTGATGAAAATGACCAGGACCACATTTTAAACTTGCAGTGATTGCATGGATATTGTTACTAATGCATCACATATGACACATTAAGAGAAACGATTCCTTCTGGGCATCGGGGCCAGGGAGGAAGAGACTCAAGGGTCAGAGACTGACTTCTTCTGTTTGGGCAGGGGCAAGTCAAAGCTAATAAATTAGACTTAGAAAATCTAGAACAATGGGAAGGCCTGCCTTGTTTCATTCCCTCCAAACTTTGTTTTTGCCCACAATACTGTGTTTTGGTATTAATCAAGACACTGACCAAAAATCTCCCTGCCTGGTTTATCATTTACAAGACTAGGACATAAAAGGGATGAAGGGGATTTATTTCATTCATTAAGATCTTCTGATATCTTAAATGATGCATTAAAAATAAGTGCTATATCAGAATCTAATCTGACACAGCAATTTCTAACTCATTGTCATTGTATGTATTTAATTTCTATTTCAATTGTCTGTTGTACTTGTTTTCCACTTTTTTCAGGAGTTGAGTAAATAAGTCTTTTCAGTTCTCAAGTTTTAATCCTTGGATTCCCCCCCCCCCCCCTTAATCTACTCTCCCCAGAAACACCTTTGTGAGCAGCCAAAGAATCAACAGCACAGAATATGGGAGGAGTGTGGGCATTGATAGGAAGGATTCCTGAGATCAAGCACAAGGTAAGTGCCACAGTTCAGTTACTTCTTAGGGTGAGAACCAGAGATGATCTTTTCCCTGTTTGAGAGTCACTTTTTTTCCATCACAAGCAAAATAATGGTCTAATTTGTAGAATAATTTTATGCTTAGCATATATAAAAAGTATCTACTTTAGGAACTACATTTAATAGATACACAGTAGATATTTTTGCTATTATCTTTCCACTGTTAGAAGGTCACTGGGGAAAGGATATTTGAGTGAGGATCGGTTTGAGATCCTATGATGGATGCTTCTTCTTTTTTAAATATCTTGCACTGTGACAAGCTATGTTCGTGCCTTTCTTCCAAGTGATTCATTCGCATTTGCCAGGCCACCTGCTTGTAACCTCGCCACTCTTTCACTTTCACTAGGTGTTCAGTAATAAAAATAAGATGACAGTTTGCCACGTCCAAGTGTGGTGACTCAGCCTTTAGTGTTGTCTGTGAATCACTTACCTTTCCTGCATTTTTACGAAGTAGCGCATTGGTAGTGGGGATATAGATGGTATGGTCTGCTTGTTATTCTAGCCTGAAACTTAAACTTTTTAAAGTTAGTTTTCTATGTATCTCACCTTTTCTGTGAATAATGCTTTGTTTACAGAAATGAAAGGAGTTACACAAATATCTGTCAATTCTTTTTAATATCAAAATTCAAATATATTTTCTTTTTAATAAGCAAGTATCTATTAATTTGTGACTGCTGATGATGCAGGTCTCATAACAGGTAAATTGCAGTAAAAAATATTTCTGCAATGAATCTTCATAGAAATAAAAAAATTGGAACGTATGAAGATATTTCTAAAATAGTTAGAATTCAGAGAAAGAATAGATTAAGAAACTAACCAAGAAAGCCAAAAATGATTGTTTTCAGTTAGATGAAAATCTCTTGTAAAATATGTCCTTTAAAATGAATGAAGACATATTTTATCCTGTTATTTTTTTTGACAGGTGTCATTTTTCCAGGGCAAATGTTTGAATATCTTAGTTACTTTTAGAAAGTAACAGCTGCCAATAATTTCTGAAGTTTGAAACTGATGACCACAGTTGATCAGGTGTTGACTTGAGCAGAAACTTCTTTCATAATTATTGGCGATTTTTATTCTTCTGTCCCTCTAAGTGAATATTTTTGCAGAGAGCCAAATATCTATCATGAACTGAAAACAATTTAAAATCAGCATTGCTAAAACCTACTTATATATAAAGATATCCTACTTGCTCAGCTTTTAAGAGAGAAAAGAAACTTTGAAATCTATTTCAAATATTTAAATCTGTAGACTTTATATTTTCTTCATTCATGCAACTAATTTTCTCTGAGTAATTCTTCAAGTTTTACATCTGCACTCAGAAAAATATTTTTTAGCTCCTAATCCTACTATGTTATACAACATTTTTTTAGGAACTCCTGGTCTTTTGTTTCCATAAATCTGAAATACACTCCTTTTTTTTTTTTTATCTGAGATGATAAAAAAAGATAGTAAGTTCCTCACTCTGCTTCTCAGTTCATTCCTTCTTCATATTAATATTGTCTTCTTCCGGGCATTTTCTCTTGTTAGTAATTAGTAACATAGAAACAACGTTGTATTCTGCTTCCCATTTTCGAAGAGAGTTTAAACGTGGCCATGGCCTTGAAGGAGGTGGCAGGTATACACCCAAAGAAAGAGTAGCTGACAGCTCTTTAGTGGCAATAGCAAGCAAATGTGTTGTCTTGATTTGTAAAGGGGTTTAATGTCATCAATAGTAATTCAGCAAAGAGAGGGTTGTAAAATGCAGCTCAAAATGTAGCAAATTGCATCATTGTTAGTGCTTTAGAATTTTAAAATATCTGCAGCAGATGGTAGAGTGCTAGGAGCAATGTCTTGCTTTAGTGTCTAGGAAAAGTTTATGTCATCATAAACCGTAGCATGATTGTGGCTTCACTGGCCTGCTCAAAAAGTTATTTTTCCTTCAAATAATAATTTGCTTTTAAAAATATTTAACAGGTTATCAAGAGATCAGGGTTTCTCAGAGAAATGGTTTACTTTCCAAAGATAAAATAGATTATTATATGATATCCTTAGAAATGGTAAAATGTTTTGAAACCACTTAATAAAGGTTGCTCTCAACAAAGTTGTTTGTTACATATTGTCTAGTTTGTTTTTATATGTCTTAAGTAAGGAAGTTGTCACTACTAAAAAAAAATCTAGTAATGTACAAGCCCCCAAATTTTAATTCTGGAAGCATCTTTATATATTTGCTGCTCTTTTCCATTATGGGAATTAAACCTCTCAAGAGTCATCTGAGAACGTACTTCTCAGATTAAGCCCCCAGGATCTCTTCTCCTTTGACTTTGAATTTCATTATACCTTTTTTCCTGATGCGCCAGAATATAAAAATAATAAATTATATTTCTGAGAAATACAAAATTTCTTAAATTAAAATTAATGATTGTTCAGTAATTCTAGCTACCAATCTACTGGAACCTTGAAGAAACTGAACAATGGTTGCTTTCTTTTTGAGAATGTTTGAGATACAAACATTAAAGTGAAAAATAGGATAAAAATGACATTCTGTTTTTTTAGGGAGTAAATATGACCCAAAAAGAAAAAAAAACACTTCAAAATAGAAAATAGTTTATTGGAAAATTTCATATACAAATAGACTTGGGTTATAAATAATGGTAGCTAATGGGATAGGCTATGAAACCAGTGTACCTGGGTTGGCATCTCAGTTTTACCACATAATGCGTATGATTTAAGAATGTTACTTCAACTGTGTCATGATTTTCACATCTGTAAAATGCAGAATGATTTTTGCAAAGATTAAATGGATTAATGATGTAAAACACTTTAGATGGTCTTTGGCAAACAGCGAGTTTATAACAAATCAGCAATTCTTACTACGTATTAATTCAAGCATTAGAGTAAATTTTTTCAGGAAGACAGTGTGGCAGTGGCTGAGACAAGCTGAAATACACAGATAATTATGAAGAAAATAGCTACTGCTGAAGAATTGGAAGAAAAGCAGATTCCAAAGTATTTTACTAGAGAGGTGCTCCAAAAAATCATTTTGTACTTTATCTGTCCTGCTTAAGTATTCCCAAGAGACAGAACTAATTGTCCCTAGTTTCCCTGTCAACCTGTGCTTCAATTCCCTTCATCCTTTTGTTTCTCAGTGTGTCATTATCTTTACCTAGGCATCTATATCTATATGTCTGTATCTATCACTTTTTTCTGAAATTAAGTTTACTGGGGAAGCTGTGATTCCAACTGAGGCTACTAAGAAAAGATGCTCTGATAATAATGAAATAAAACCATTTCAACCTACTGCTATTTTTTAAACCTATGTTCAGCCTCCCTCAATACTACTCAAGAGAAAAAATAATCTTGTAGGAGACAAAAGCATTTTTATTCTGCCCCATAGCATGACAAAGATAAAGTTGACTTTATTGCTTCTCATGGTTCAGCCTGTCTCCTGATACCAAGGTACTAGGTCAGCATTTTCACTAACTGGTAATTACATCGCACCCCCATTTCCTGTCATTCTCTTTTATAAGGCTGCATACTCCATATGCTCTTCTGTTCTTTGAAAGGTAAGGTAGAAAATAAACAATGACAGTCAAAACAAACGCAGAAGATGTTGGTAAGCATGCTAAGGGAATATTTCCAGAGATCTTTTATTCTGAGACTCAATGCTTGTTACCTTAGTCACCAGTCTGTAGAGATTCTTTTCCTTTGTTATAACATTTGACCTTTATCTTACACTCTCTTTAATGTTATGTAAAGTTAGTTGTTGGGGTCCAGCATTTCTAAGTCTTTACCCTATTGCTTGTTACTTTGTGATCAAGGACAAAGGTATTGATGCCACTGGCTGATGTCCCTGCCATGTATCTGTTACTCCTGACTCTCACTTTTCTGATTGTCATCCTTGAAAAACAATGTATCATTTTCTAGGGTGAACTCCTTTCACAGGTTCAGTCCTCAATTTTAAGAAGTCATTCTTTGCCACTACCTTCATCTATCAATTCAACATAATTATCTAACCATAAGGTAAAAGGAAATCTGTTAGAACATTCTTCATGGGTTTACAAAGCTGCATATCAAATTAGAAAAAGGAAATAAAACCAATATAGCAAAAAAGTGAGAAGTCACCCAAATAAGACACATGTATAGAACAGTTCCTCTATAAACAATTATAATTTTTGTCATTCTGTATTATTATACATGTCATTTCCTGTGGCAGAGATAAGTAGCAGGGTTAGAGATGGGTATTTGTGCTGGTGAAAAGGGTTTCCACATAATGCACTCACTTCCAAGGTTCATCCATGGATTTCCTCCTTTTAACTACAGTTTGACTGCAAGGGTATCTGAGAAGGAAGTATGTTACAGGAGTCCTGGTTTGTAATCTCAGTGGGGGCATTGAAGAGCAGTGTGATCCAAAAGATAATGATCACTACATCTTCTTTCAGCGCTGAAACTTAATAATTCCATTTCATATTATACATTGGGAGATAAAAGGAATGAGACTAACCCTACTTAGCCTCTCAGGCTATTTTTCAGAGGAAAGAATGTTGAAGTGCTTGTATTGTGTGTGGAGTATGCCTGAAAGCAGATTGTTGTTGGGTGAAAAACAAGAAAATGCTGAGATTCCTCACTACCGTGTTGTTATTTAAAGAAACTTTTTGCTTACTTTAAAACACAAAACAGATTTTTTACCTTCAGCAGCCAACTTTGAAATACTGTACATATTTCTTATATAAGATAAATATTGTTGTTACGACTCATCTAAAAAGAGAATACTAATGAAGTCAACCTTGTCCTATATACTTATTTTCTTACTTCCCTCTTTCCTCAAGCTCTTTTTTTTTTTTTTTTTTTTTTTTTTAGTGTGTTGTGTTGTTTTGGAGAATAGTGGCTTTTTATTAAGTGCCTAACCTTCAGAAATTCATCAAGTAAATTAATACGGAGTGTCTTTTAGGGGCAGGACATTGTTAATTTCCACAAGACATTAAAATACATTTTTAAAAAGTCCATTTTTAAAAAATAATAGTGTAAATAGGGTTGTAAATTCAGAAACACATCAAGAAAATCTTAATCACATATCTAACTCTGGGGATGGTAGGTATATTCCCATACATGACATCATTTAATCTTTATGACAATGCTATGAACTAGATAGTATTATTTTTATTTAACAGAGAAAATAACTAATATTTAGAGAATTAAGTCATTTGCTAAAGGTTGCTCAATTTCTAATTCAAAGTCTAGTACACGTTGCTCTTGTTACATTAGTAAGACTTTTCTCACTGAAGGCATATGGAACCAAGAAAAAAATTGGACTACTAAAAGGAAAAAGAGAGAAGAAAAAAACTGCCATAGGTCCAGTCAATTGGTAATAAAGGCTTGAGATGTGGTCCTGTGGGCTGAATCTTGTACCTCAAAAAAGATATTTAAATTCTAACACCTTGTATTTCAGAATGTGACCTTATTTAGAAATAGTTATTGCAGATGTAATTAATTAAGATGAGATCAGGTTGGAGCAGAGTGGACCCCTAATCCAATATAAATGGACATAGAGAGAAAACCAGGTAATAATGAAGGCAGAGATTGGAGTTCTGCAGCTCCAACCATGGAGCACTAAAGATTGTCAGCAAACTACCAGAAGCTATTCAAAGGTTTCAGAGAGTATGGTCCTGTTGATACATTGATTTCAAACTTATAGACTCCAAAACTATGAGATAACAAATTTCTGTTATTTTTTAAAGATTTATTTATTTATGCATGTAAAAACTGGGGTGTAGGCCAGAGGTGTGGGGTGGTGAGACGGTTCACCAGAGAAAGAGTGGGGAGCAGAACAGGCAGCTATACTGAAGTACACTGCTGAGGGGAGCAGCAGGCAAGTCAGGAGAGGTCTGCTGCACCATGTGGGAATCTCTCTGACCAGGGATCGAACTCGTGCTGCAGTGGCTGCAGATAGCTTCGTGTGCTATGACTTAACCCGTTGCACCATCAGGGAGGCCCAAATTTCTGTTATTTGAAATCATCCTATTCATGAGTACAAAATGGGCACAAAAACCAAGAGGAGGACATGCAAACTACATGATAGATATTTTTGTTCAGTCCCTTATCAGTTATATTGTGTGCAAAATTTTTTCCCAATCAGTAGGGTGTCTCTTTGTTTTTGGTTAGTGTCTCTTTTGCTGTACAGAAGCTCTTCAGTTTTTTGTAACCCACTTGTTTATCTTTTCCTTCAATTTCTTTGCTTTGGGGCGTGTGTCTTTAAAGATGTTGCTGAGATGTATGTTGTATAGTGTTTTGCTTGTATTTTCTTCTATATATTTTATGGCTTCAGGTCTTACTGCCAGGTCTTTTATCCATTTTGAGTTGGTTTTTATGAATGGTGTGAGATAGTAGTCTAGTTTCATTCTTTTGCAAGTGGCAGTCCAATTTTCTAAGCACCATTTATTGAACAAATTGTCCTTGTTCCTTCTTTGCCCCTTTGTCAAAGATAGTTGTCCATAAATATGTGGGTTTATTCCTGCATTTTCTATTTGATTCCATTGTTCCAGCACCATACTGTTTTAATTATTATGCCATTGTAGTATAGTTTGAAATCAGAGAGTGTGATACCTCCATTCTCCTTCTCTTTAGTTAGGAGAGCTTTAGCTATTCAGGTTTTTTTTTTTTGTTATTCCATATGAATTTCATCAATATTTGTTCTATTTCTTTGAAGAATGTCATTAAAATTTTTATTGGAATAGCATTGAATATGTAAATTGCTCTCAGTAAGATGGCCATAATGTTCATTCTTCCAATCCATGAGCAGGGAATGTCTTTCCATTTCTTTGTGTCTTCTTCTATTTCTTTTAACAGTGTCTTATAGTTTTATTTGTATAGGCTCTTCATCTCTTTTGTTATTTTTTTTCCCAAGTATCTGATTTTTTTGGTTTCAATTGTAAAAAGGATGGTTTTCTTAATTTGTTCTTCAAATTGACTGTATACAGGAAGGCTACTGATTTTTGTGTGTTGATTTTGTATCCTGCTACTTTACTAAACTGGTCTATAATTTTGATTAGTTTTTCTGTGTTTTTAAGATTCTCTATGTATATTATCATATCATCTGCATATAGTGATAGTTTTACTTCTTTCCCTATTTGGATTCTTTTTATGTCTTTCTCTTGTCTTATTGCTCTGGTTAGGACTTTCAGTATTATATTGAAAAGCAATGGTGAGAGTGGACATCCTTGTCTTGTTCCAGATCTTGAGGGAAAGGCTTTCAACTTTTCACCATTGAGGATAATACTAGCTGTGGGTTTGTTGTGTATGGTTTTTATAATGTTAAGGTATGTTCCTTCTATCCCAAGTATTTCAAGTGCCTTCCTCATAAACAGATGTTGAACTTTGTCAAATACTTTCTTAGTATCTATTGATATGGTCATATGGTTTTTCTTTTTCTTTTTTTTTTATGTATTGGATTACATTAATTGATTTTTGGATGTTGAACCATCCTTGTGTCTCTGGAATAAATCCCACTTTGTCATGGTGTATTATCTTTTTGATGCATTGTTGGATTCTGTTGGCTAAGATTTTGTTGAGTTTTGTATCAGTGTTCATTAGAGAAATTGGCCTGTAGTTTTCTTTTTGTGTGTTGTCCTTGTTTGGTTTTGGTATTAGTGTAATGTTGGCTTCATAAAACGTGTTTAGTAGTATTCCTTCCTACTCAATTTTTTGAAAGAATTTGTGTAAGGTAGGGACTAGTTCCTTTCTGTATGTATGGTAGAATTCATTAGTGAAACCATCTGGTACAGGGCTTTTTTTTGGGGGAGGGTTTTCATTACTATTTCAATTTCACTGATTGTAATTGGTCTGTTTAGGTGTTCTATTTCTTCTTTATCTAGCTTTGGATGATCGTATAGTTCTAGGAATTTGCCCATCTCTTTTAGACTGTTGAACTTGTTTGCATTTAAGTGTTCGTAATAACCTCTGATTATTCTTTTGATTTCTGCTGTGTCTGTTGTAATTTGTCCTCAGAATATTAGATAATTTAGACCAAGATTACATTAGCAAGAGAAAAGGGCAGGATTAGAATGCAGGTCTTGGTGGTTCTAAAATCTGCCCTATTTCTCTAAGTTCAGAGTGATGTTGAGTTCATAGTAGCTTTTATATTTCTTTTTTGCATTTTTATGTATTTGCCTAATAGATACAGTAAAATAAAATTTATAGATCAGCAAATTTACCACTTTAAATTAGAAAGTTCAATAGTTTTTAGTGTATTCACAGAGTTGTACAACCATCACATTAATGAAATTAGAGACAATTTTAGCTGCCCAAAACAAATTCTATTAACAGGTACTCACTATTCCTTACTCCTCCTATCACCTGGAAACTATTAAATCCTCAAATCTATTCATAGTGAACTGATGATGAATTCATCCTTCTAGACACTATAGAAATGGAAAAATTCAACATTATGGTATTTTTTGACTGATTTCTTAATGTTTTCAAGGTTCATCTATGGTATAACATATCAATACTTCATTCCTTTTTATTGACAAATAATTTTCTACTTATGGATAAGATTTTATTTGTCCATTAATCAAATGTTGTTTCTAATTTTTAGCTTAAGAATAATGTTATGAGCACTTTTGTGTAAACAATTTTGAATTCTTTTGGCTATAACCTAAGACTGGAATTGTTTGATCACATGGTAATTCTATGTTTAACATTTAAACAATGACCAAGCTGCTTTCCAAAATGACTGCACCATTTTGTAATCCTACCAGCAATGTTTTAAGGATTGTACTTTCTCCACATATTTGTCAATACTTGCTGTTGTGTGTCTTCTTTATTTTGGCCATTATTGTGTGCGTATTGTTGTGTCTCATGTTGGTCTTGATTTGCCTCTTCCCAATGATAGCTGATGTTCATTTTTTAAAATTACATATATATTATTTATATATATATTATTGAGGTAACATTTGTTTACAATACTGTGTATGATTTAGAGGAATAGGTTAACTTCTCTTCAGATGTATATCATCACACCATACCTATCAAAGTACTTCTGTAACTTTACCATAATTCATTGGATTCCTTCCCCCCTTTCTTCTCACTCCTTCTATTTCTATTCCTATTTCTCCTTCAATTTTTCAGACCTGTTTCTAGAAGTTGTTTTGTTTTAGTTTTGGCAATTCCTTCATTTTGTTTCCCAGTATTCCATGTAGGAGTGAAATCATCCCATGTGTCTTTCTCCTTCTGACTTATTTCACTTAGCATAATCCTCTCCAGTTCCATCCATGTTGTCATGAATGGCAAGATTTTATCCTTTTGTATAGCTAAGTAGTATCACATCATGTGTATGTACTATCTCATCTTAATCCATTCACCTGTCATTGGGCATTTAGATTGTTTCTATAACCTGGCTATTATCAATAGTGCTACAATGAAAACAAGAGTGCCTATGACCCTTTGAATTAGTATTTATCCACTCTTAGGATCAAGGAGTGGAATTGCTGCATCAAATATTGAAAGTATATCTATTTTTAATGTTTTGAACAACCTCCATATTGTTTTCCATAGTGGCTATTTTCATTTGGTTAGTGCCCATTTGTATATCTTCTTCACAAATGTATCTATTCAAATTCCTTGCCCATTTAAATTGGGTTGTCTTTTCATTGTTGAGTTGTAAGTGTTCTTTATATATTCTGGATGCAAATACCTTATTTGATATACAATTTGAAGTTATTTACTTGGATACTATGGTTTTTCACTTTTTTGAATGTGTCCTTTGAATCACAAAGTTTTTAATTTTGGACAGATTTATTTTTTTTATCATTTTTGCTCTGGGCATCTTCCAAATAACCATTATCTAATGCAAGGTCATAAAAATTCACTTCTTGCTTTCTTCTAAGATATTTATAACTTTAAACTTTATATTTAAGTCCATTATCAATTTTTATGTAATTTCTGTATATGATAGGGGTACAATTTCATTTTTTTGCATTTGGATGTTAAATTATCCCTGCAATATTTTGTTGAAGACACTTCATGTAGTTTTCAAATTTAATTGACATTTATTGACTTTATGATTGAAAGTATTAAATGTCATTAAAATTGTACAAACTTTTAAGTTATACTTAAGCATATGTAAGAGGATAATGGAATGTTTACAGAAATTGAAGGCAAGAAACTGATTCAAAATCAATTGGGAAGGTTAAGATGTCACATGCAAAATAGAAGTCAAAGAACTTAAAAAGAGAAAAAAGTTACAAATCTTTGGGAGAATATTATTTTCAAAGACTGGATTTGTTACATTTAAAAAGAAAGTTCATGAGAAATACGGAGATAAAAGCAGTAAACATAGACTGTGCTTTTAAGAAATTTGGTGATGAGAATCAGAATTGAAAAGAAAAGATTAAAAAATCTCTGTCAATGTAAAACAACATGATTTTTGAAAAATAGGAATTATTAGTTAGATAAAGATTGAAGATTCAGGAAAAGAGGAAATAATTGACAAACAAGGCCCTAATGGAGCACAAGGTTTCGAAGTATATCTGTGGCCAGTATTTGTTTAATATAAGAAAACAAAAGGAGGAAGATTGATGGTAGGCTTAGAAAATGAAAGGGGGCAGAAGGAAAGGTATGGGAAGAAACAGGGAGGGAAGGAGCAAAGAAGGGAAGGAGGGAAAGAGGGAGAAGGGATGAGTCAAGGGCAAAAGATAATGTGTTCTTTAATAGATAAAGAGAACTCTTTCCCCCTGATACGACACTCTGGTATGATCATTTAATCCAAGTTGATAAATGTAACAATTTATTGATTGATATGTACTTTACTTCTACACTCTGGAGAGTGAAACAAAGCTAAGAAAATGATATGATTTCTTTGAAAATCAATGTATCTACCAAACCTGAGCCTGCATTCAAGATCAGTGATAATCACTGAGGGTCTCAGGTTAGTTGTCCAGTTTAGAGAAAGAACCCACTTCATAGTTGGCCTCAGTTGTTACTACTCCCACATGTATGTCAAGTAATAATCAGTGATTAAAAAAAATGAGTAAGTGTAGAATTATACACTGAGATTACATATATGCAAAAACGTTTCTCTGCTTATTAACTGTTTAGCTTCACAAAGTTGAAGAGGAGTGACATTTTTCCTTTGTGAGATCCATAACACAAAATGCAGACTGAAAGGGGCATTGCTAATAAACAACCTGATCGAACTCTATTGTTCTTAGGAACTAAAGGACATTTTACCCAAGAATGTAAACGGTGAATGGAAGTTGAGGGTACCAACATACAGACAATGTTAGAACAGGTCTACCTCTCTCCACCTCTTCTCTACGATAATGAGCAAGGAATAAAATGCTTAACATTCAAGATCCTCTAATTACCAGTAGGCTAACAGGTACAAATGATGATTGCAGTTTCACATTTCTGAGAACTTGACTCGATAAGTACAATTTCAAATAATGTTGCCTTTGAGTGTTTGTTTCAAAGCAAGCCTGTTAGAAGGTGACGTATTTTACCTTTTTAAACAATGCAGGTATGAATGATCCTGATGTGTATAAATTTACAACTATCTTTATAAAACTTTTGAACAATTGCCTACAACTGTTTATCTATGAACCTGAATAAATCATGAGTGCTTCCTCACTATGTTTCAAAATTTTCGCTAGTGAAGTAATGAGGTCGTCTCTCCCACCCTGTCCCATTGCCAACATTTTAGCCACTAGAGAGAATGGATTGGGATGTTCCTGTTTTTATTTATATAATGCTATGAAATTATATAAAAAAAGAGTGCTTGATACATTCGCACATTTAAATCTGCTCAAGCACAATGAATGCTGCCTACATAGTTTTCTTTAGAAAAGAGCGCATGCATGAGAAATGTGTCTGCTCCTCCTGCACCCTTGCCATAGAACTTGTCTCATAAACAGGATGGAAAACTGAGGAAGGAGAAATCAGAACATTGCCAGGTTTCCCTCTCTTTGCTTCACCATCACATTTTAACTTGTCTGGTGTTTTGTGGTCTAGTTCTACTCTTTCACTCTACTCTGTGCAACTCTGCACAAGATGTCTAGTTTTGTCTTTTGATCTCAAGTATGCCACCTTTTTATAATCTTCCATTTGATCATTTGGGGTAAAATGGAAAAGAAAGACATTGGCTGTCAGTAATCCTCATTTTTTTTAGTATATTTAATTTACATTCTATGTTACATTGTTCACGACAACAGGTATTTTCACAAGGCTTTTTAGTTACTTATCCCCATAAGAACAGATAGACTTACATTTCCAAGGAAGCTCTCCAAACATACATAAATTGCAAGCTGTGCTTTCACATGAATCTTTACAAAGCAACATCAATAACAACAAAGAAAGAAGTAAACCACTCCAATAATAAAGAGAATTCTGACAGTGTTTACTCTATATGATGTTAAAGATTCATGTTAGAATGAAATTTAAATACACACATACACACATGCAAGCAAGCATAAATTTGGGTAGTGCCTTCTTCTCCACGCTCTACTCCCCACAATAGGGAGGGAGAAAAAAGATGATAAAACCACAGATTTAATAATATTTAGTGCTTGCAGCAGCTATTACTGTGAAACTGTCATCGTTTCTGTTAATACTTTCTGTTGTTGTGTTTATTTTTATGTTCACCCCAGAATATAATTGGATACTTGAACATATTCGTGTTGTTAGTGAGATTGTTTTGGGGGATGAGTGATATTATGTCACATAATTGTTCAATTTTAAAAATAGGGTTAGAGTTGTCTATCAACTTTAAAATCAGTTGACATCACTAATTCCAATCAGCTAGTGCTGATGTTTATGATAAATAAGGAGGAATGGTTAGAAATTTCTAAGGGGCCAGGTATGAAATTATAGCAAAATTTTATCTCAGAGTATGCTGAAAATTTTCAGCCTTAGGATATGAGAAAAGGAGAGGATAATGTTAAATGAAATAAGGCAATAGGAGCAACATAAATACTACATGGTTTCACTTACATATGGGTTGTTGAAACAAAACAAAGATTTAGACAAAACCAAACCAATGACAAATGCTTGACATCTGACTACAAAACTGAAGGAGCTGGAAAGGGAGGGTGGCGAGGTTGGAGCAGGGGCAGTGGGAGGTCAGTGGGTTGTGTTGGTGGATTATTGGGGTTTGGTGGTGGGCAGGGTATGAAAACATACATGCATTGCAGAGGTTTGAACCTGTAATCCCTAAAACAAATACAGTGTTGTAAACCAACATTATTTCCATAAACATAACTGTAAAATGAAAAAAAAATACATAAAATTAAAAAAACAGTAGGAGAAAAGCATATAAAATTTAGTTCTAAAATAGGTTATTTTGTTACGGTTGCATTCTGATATTATAGAAAGGGAAGCTTCAGTTTTCCAAACTGTTCTCTCCAGCTCTTCTTTCCTTTACTACCCTCTTCCTCCCCTTGCTAATATGGATTGGAAGCCACCTATTTTAGGTTAATAGAATCATTATTTAATAGAGTCTTACAAAATTTATACAGATTCTTTACCAATTTTTTTTTAAATAACAGTTCAGATGTTTCTGGGATTTTAAAAGAAATCAAAGATTATGAAACACTCTTCTTATTTTTAGAGAGAAGTAAAATCTGAAATCTGGACGCATTTGTCATCTTACAAATGATGTAATGAAAATTTATTTTTCCAATTTTCAGTAGAAATACACCTTAATGAGGGGACTGCCTTTGCATGACTGCATTCTATTGTCAGGTATTTTAACCACTGATTTTTGACTTGGAATCTGCTAGATTAATAAGAAGCATTAAATATTATTTAAATTATTAGAATTAGTTCCTGCTAAAGTGATCAGCATGATTTACTTCAAGTCACACAGCTCCACAGAAAGGTAGTGCATTTTTGGTTCCCTTAGGCAGCAAGAAGACAATCAAAGGCATACTCCTAAATTGACTTTTACAGTGCAAGAAATTTACTGATCTAAAAATTTACTAAGAGGGAGACCAGCACATCTGCCCCTATAGGAAATGATTTTTGCATAGTAAGTGTTGATCTGCATAACCATATGATCATCGCAAGTGCTGATTACCAAATCTGAATCATCATTACTTAGCAAACTTCTATAAATACACATGGCACCATGTAATATATTCAGCTGTGCTAAATTAATGACAAAGTCCTTACCCCAAGGAGCTTGGGGTCTAAAAACAAAGAATGACACAAAAGACAAAAATGTAGAAGACACACTGAGTTGGGGGAAATTTTCAGTGAAATAAATTGAGTGAAGGATTTTATGATTAGTGGCAAAGGAGGAATTAAGGATTCATATAGTTTGTCTTTCATTTTGCTTTCACAAGTTAAATATTGGCCTGTGAAATAATTCCAACATTTTAATATCTTGACTCTCAGGAATTTTAGGCATATATCTCTATCTTGAAATGTTAGCTTTTAGGTGCCGTAAAATCAAGGTTTCCAAAACTGAACTCATTATCTCTTCTTTACTGTTTTCTTATTCCTTAAATCAGCTGCTGCCTTGGCCAAAGACATTGCTTTCTCCTAGAGATGACTGAAGAAATTTTAGTGGCCCTTTTTCACCATTTTTTATTTGCCACAAAATCTTATAGTTTGCAGAATTGATGCTATATACTCTATTTATACATTTTTTAGCCCTAATTTAGATCTTTGTGTTTTATTTTAGATGATTATTATGATCTTCAACCAGTGTCCTCCTTCACTCAACCAGCCACTTAGAAGTGGCTAAAATCTTAGTCACCCCTGGTCTAAATCTTGATGACTTTCAACCTGTCCCTTTATAACCCAAACCACACCATTCTCTCCATTCTTACTTCTCACTAAGCCCCCACTCACCACACCCTAGCTCTGTGATCTCATTTAGGCTTCATTGTGTGGATTCAGCTATTTTATATAACTATGCCTCTTTCTGCCTCCACCAAAATTTTGGTTACACTCTTCTCTTTTAGAATTGTCTCAAGTAACCAGTAGGAATATGTGTCGTCCTCCTTCATATATGTACATACATAATATGATAGAATTAATTATCTCCCACTGGATATTGGTTGGCTAGATCCCTAACAATAAGTCCTCCCTTGCACCTTCAAAGAGAACCTAAATTTTACTCTCATTTGATTGGTGTTATAATGCCTGATCTCCTGTGTGTTTTCTGCCAGGAGGGCATCAAATCTGTGGTTAAAGGTGGTCTTGAGCAGGAGAGAGGAGAGATTCATTTTAGAAATACATTTTGAGTTCTTTTTTTTTTTTAAAGATTTATTTTATTTATACATACAAGCTGGGGTACAGGCCAGAGGTGTGGGGCAGCGAGAGGGTTCACCAGAGACAGAGCGGGGAGCAGAACAGGCAGATCAGAAATACACTGCTGAGGGGAGCAGCGGGCGAGGCAGGAGAGGTCTGCCGCACCATGTGGGATTCTTCCCTGGCGGGCGTCGAACTCGCGTCACCGCCGCCGACAGCTCCACAGTGCAGCGCTTAACCGCTGCGCCACCGGGGAGGCCCCCATTTTGAGTTCTTAAGCTACCTCCAATATTGGAGTCATCCACAGTCTATTCTTCTGTGTGAGATAATTACTTTTACATATGCCAGTCAGAGATGGATTGTTTGATGCATGTATCCTGAGAGTCCTACTTCCATCTATAGATATTTTAGTAATTATTTACTTACAAATATTTTCTCCAGTATAAATTATAAATTTTATGAGAACAAGAAAAGGCTTCTATTTCCTATATGTCCTAACCTGCCCATGCTGGGGTAATGAGTCTTCAGCAGTATAAACAGAGATCCCATGACGATCTGTCAAGAATGCCTCCATAAGAAATCCTTCAGGAATGGGAGATTAGAATACATGACCTGAAGTGCCCCTTCTAGCCTTTTGTATTTTGTTATGACTCTGTTAATTTTAAAAACTCCCAAGAGTACACCATGCCTTAAAGTTTGCTATGATGCAAATACATTAAAAAATAATAATGAGATTTGTTTCTTAGAGCAGTTGTTAATAAAGTGCCACAAAGCTGGTGGGTTGAAATAACAGGAATGTATTACCTTACAATTCTGGAGGAAAACATCCACAGTCAATGTGTCAGCAGAACCTTGTACCCTCTGAAGTATCTAGGTCAGAATCTGACCCATAGTTTTTGTTTAATCTTCGGTGGTTGGGGGCCAATCTTCAATATTCCCTGGCCTGCAGCTGCAAATCTCCACATACTTTCTCTCATAATCTCCCTGCACTCATGTCTTCACATGCCTGTCTTCTTATAAGGACAACAGCCATGTTGGATTAGGAACCCACCATATTCAGTATGGCCTCATTTCAATTTAATTACTCATATTGACAACAAACTTAAGGTTAAGGTCACATTTTGTAGTAGTGGAAATTAGGACATCAGCATATCTTTTTTCAGGGGATACAATTCAACTGATAACAAACGACAACAGCCAGTGCTTTCTAAAAGTAAGCTTTATTAGGGCTCCTTGCTTTACAGACAAGAATAGGACAATTAGAACTCTGAGGGAAATATCTAAATGATTGAGGAGAAACAAAGAAAGTGCTGGTATTGCCCCCAAGTAGAACTGACACCTGGTGACCAATGACCATTTTTTTAAACAGATAATTTCCCCCCCATGATTGGCACTTGCATATGAAAGAAAACATAATCCCAGGAGACACTATGAAGCTCTGTCAAGAAAAAAGCAATTCATATTAGCAATACGACCTTCTTGGGTGCTTTTATTCATTTTTGCTCATGAATAAATTAGCTCTTTAAAAAATTCATAGGAGAAAAACACCGTGTGAAGTTGTTTTCACTTTTATGGAGGTTATCTGTTTATCGAGATGAGGGCATTATGTAATTTTAATGAATTAAATGTAACAATATATTCTTTGATTTCATAACAAGATTAAAATTGATTCTGAATGTAACACAGATCTTCCCTTGGAAAGGCAAATTCCAAAGTCTTTTCATCTTCACGGAGGTGTTGTCACAGAAGGAATCTACTTGTAACACATATATCAAGTCTGGCATATTGTGGTTCAAATCCCACCTCTGCCCATACAAATTGCCACATGCCCTTGGAGAAGGTTTTCAACTTCTCCAAATCTCAGTTTCCTAAACTATGCTCTCAAAAGGTTGTTGTGATGATTAATTTATGTAAATGCATGTAGGGTACCTATTTTCTGGCATGTATCACTAATAAAATTTGGTAATCCACCATCATTATTCTTGTAATAGATTAGGAGAGTTTCTATTTAGAATTGTATCAGGCAAAAACAAAAGAGAGAGAAAAACCCTTACAATATAATTATGTATTAGAGGAAGATTGGCATTATAACTTTATTCTTGCAATTATTTACTTATATATATAGTTACAGGAAGGATTAGAATTTGGTTTCCTTCTGAGATATAAAAAAAAAAAAAGTCATTCGGCTTTCTAAGACCATGAGAGGAAGAAACCATTCCCTTTTTTTCTTCTTTTTTCTTTTTATCTCTGTTTCGTTGTTTCTCTTTTCCTAACATTGACATAATGTTAAATATGGATAGACTCTAGACAATTTAGAGAGAAACAGTATTCTTTTACACCATACTAACCTGGGTTGACTGGAGAACCAAGCCTCCAGGAAATGACCAGTCCGCTGTGCGTCCTATGTTCTCTTCTTCCTCCTACCTCCCTAGCCACTTCACAGTTTGCACTGAAACTTCTTATCTATTTGTCTGTCATATGGTGTGTCTGTCAAAAATTTTTGATATCTTATCTCTTTTTGCTCAACATTTGCCATAGATGATCTATACTCTCCAGTGGTGTCAAATATCACCTATATATCGATCACCTCTACACCTGTGTAGTGAGTCACTTGCCTCCTAGGTCTTTCCACCTATTTATGTGAATCAGTAGAATGTGAGCAATAGAATTTATCTATGTTGTTTCCCACTTTACCTAGTGTTTACCACAATGCCAAGCAGAGAGCAGGGTTCAGCAAGGAGTGTTTGAATAAATAATATAAAAACATATTTCACATATATATCATTGGTCATTTTTCCTCTAACCTGTTGCTTCCTGCTCTTAGCTAATGGCATGATGATTCACAAGTTGCCTAATCCAAAGCCCTAGGGATCATAATTAGTTCCTAGGAACATTTACTTACATATCCAGTCACCAGTTCTATTGATATTATCACTTCAAAACATGTCATAGTTGTCTCCTTCATGTTTTCATTCTGGTACCATAATCTCAGTTTACATTACGGCTGTCAGCCTCTATCTGATCTTTCTACTACATCCAGTATTGCACAGTACAACTTGAGGAAATTGAAGTGAAATCCAAACTCTTTATAGCATGCACATCCCCTTAAGAACTTTCCAACTTCATGTCTTAACTTCTTCCCACTCTTTTGTCCAGTCATGCAAAATGGCTTCCCATATTGAGCTTACTTTGACCTTCAGTAACTGAACATTCTTAGCCCTTGTCTCAGAAGGTTTTCCCTGCCAAATTCTTGTCTAATACTTTCTTGGCCCTTGATCTATGTTTAGACGTCACCTTTGTGAAACTCTGTGAACTTCCCCTGAGTTCCCTCAGCCAAGACAAGCATATTTTCTACCCACTTCTCCAAAATCTAAGCATTCTGTGCTTATGGCCCTTAGCACTTAACACTCTGCATTACCTTGTTTCTCTCCACAGGAGATGCTATAGGCATACTGCATTCTGGGACTGTTTTATTCATTGATATATTCCCAGCACCTAAGACAGTATTTGGCAAATAATCAACACTTAATAAATATTTGTTAAATGAGTGTTATGTAGACATAGTGCAAAGTAGCCTTTGGCCAAAGCAATGATTACAGTATTAGCAAATATGTGCTATTTTTTTTTCTTCAGAACAGTTCACTTTGATTTATCTTGAACTGTTATGCAAGCTGTAACTAAAAACGACTGTGCTTGACACTAACTATAAAAATACCACTGTACAGACTGTGTTTTTAAAAACCAATATTGAAGCTCAAATCATTTATAGTGGTGTCCATATTAAATGCTCTCTACCTACGTTCACTAAGTGTTGAAAGATTTTTTTACATCTTTCCTACAGATTTCTCCTCCAGCTGCTACCACAATAGCTTCCTTTACTTGATTCACACTGAAGCTAAATGCAAACAAATCATTGTCATAGAATTACCTGATTCCCCCAGTAAGTAGTCCTATGACATCATCCATTGACTCATTCAGGAGGAGCAGCTATTAATTTCACTGGCATTTGTAGGCACATGTGGAGGTTGGTTTGACCCCTAGAGTGCTGCCTACACTTTCCACACTTTAGAAACTTTCAAATTCGTAGGCATTAGGGTATGCTAATATGTACCCCATCAAAGACTCTTCATTGTACTTGTTTGGAATAGTTTTAAAATTCCTGATATTTCTATACATTCGAAGTCAATTATGTCAACTGAATTAGACTTTCCTCTCAGATTCACTGTTGTGCTCTCAATCTGGGATCTTGTTATGGTATTACAGTGGTATTACAGTGGACCAAATCCCAAGTGTCTATGTGTGATTGAATTTAAAAAATTCTTAAAGATTTTTTGTTGATCATCATCACATTTTTACAGATTTCTCTTGATGCCAAAATGGCAACAGAATTGCAACTTAGAGTATTCCTTTGATGTTGGACTTCCGGCTTTAAGAACCATGTGAAAATACAATTCTGATTTTTAAGTCTCTCCATCCGACATTTTGTTACAGTGATCTTAGTAGGCTTAAAACATCTAGGTTTTAATCTTGGCTTTAACACTTACAGCCTTATGTTCATGGGGTAGACATTTAGTTCCTGAAGTTCACTCATTTGTGAATAAAGGGGTAGCTGGAAAAGCCACCTTTATGATACCTGTAGCGTCAGGATGACCACGGGGAAGCATAGGGAGCAGTGTCTCTAAGGAGACGGGCAGATGGGTCAAAAGGAGGAAGGAGTTCTGGAGCCCTCAGTGGCTTTTTAGGCTTTTTATTGGTTTCTTTTTTTTTTTTTAAGATTTATTTATACATACAAGCTGGGATACAGGCCAGAGACGTGGGGCGGCGAGAGGGTTCACCAGAGACAGAGCGGGGAGCAGAACAGGCAGATCAGAAATACACTGCTGAGGGGAGCAGCGGGCGAGGCAGGAAACGTCTGCCGCACCATGTGGGATTCTCCCTGGCTGGGCTTTGAACTCGCATCGCCCGCTGCCGACAGCTCCACAGCACAGCGCTCAACCACTGCGCCACCAGGGAGGCCCTTTTTATTGGTTTCTTGTAGAGAGGCAACCAGGTACAGGGTAGGCAACAGGCCCGGGGGGCAGGTGACTGGGATGCTGGCACGCCCCCCAGCCCATGGCGAATCTTCACTTTCTCTGGGCTCGCTGGAGGTGTTTCGTGGCCTCTCTGCTATACCCAGTCAGTCCTCTGCTCCATGCTCTGTTCTCTGCTCCTTCTGCTTCCTCTGCTTATAAGCCCCGTCTCTGGCTCAGGTGTGCCATTCACACAGGCCCACACCGTATTCCAGGTGCCCACCATCAGGCATGCACATAGGCCTGCAGAGGTCCATCATTAAGGGGAGGGCGGAAAACCTGATAATTCTCATTCACCCTACAACATCACTGTGAGATAAGTCACAATTTATGGCAATGGTGCTTTGTACTTCTTTTAAGTGTTACATAATTAGGTTAGTTGTATCTATCAGATTGATATTCACTATGATAGGACTTTCTATTATTTTTATTTAAATTCAATGATTTTTTGCTCTATTAGTAACAAATTTTTATTTTATTTTGGGACACTGGTTTAAATAGAAGAACGATGCTGTGCGTTGGAATGTCACAAGACAAATCTTTGCTTTATAGCTGCTACCCTTGTGTCTAATAGTAAATTACTTCTCTGAATCTCCTTTCTCTGTGAAATGGGTCTGAAAGCCACTAGGCTACATGGGTTGTAGGACTAAATGAGAATATTTAGTCCTGGCACATGGGTACATCCCAAAATCGGTGTTAATAGAATGAGTGTGTTTCCCACAACACCGAGGTCCCTTTCTTCAGTATGTAGGAAACTGAATCCAAATATTCTTGAGCTACCATGCCTCCCTGGTGGCGCAGCAGTTAAGTGCTGCGCTGTGGAGCTGTCGGCAGCAGCGATGCGAGTTCGACGCCCGGCTGGGAAGAATCCCACATGGTGCGGCAGACCTCTCCTGCCTCGCCCGCTGCTCCCCTCAGCAGTGTATTTCTGATCTGCCTGTTCTGCTCCCCACTCTGTCTCTGGTGAAGCCTCTCACCGCTCCACACCTCTGGCCTGTACCCCAGCTGTATGTATAAATACATAAATCTTTAAAAAGAAATAGGCTATACAAATATTCTTGAGCTACCTCCTTTATTTCTTCGGTAACAAGGTAGCAACAGCACAAGAGCTTAGACTCACTGCAGACTCACTATGTATTAGACACCAATGTATACACTTCACTTGCATTTTATTTTTGAATCTTTACAATTTCCCCTTTATTATATTCATTGTACACTTAAGAAAACTGATGTCTGGAGAACTGTTGCCAAATTGAAGGTGACCAACTATGACAGGGGATATACTTATACTAAAATATCCATTATTAATTTGAAATTCTCATTAACTCTGCATCCTGTATTTTGTCTGAAACAGCAGCTCAGAGAGCCTAATTAACTTGCCTAAATTTACACAGGAGGAATGCTTCAAACCTTTGTTGTGGCTCACAGAGTCCCAAATCTTACTGTTTTCAGTTCACTGATTACATACGATTTTAAATAGAGACCAGTGGATAGGATAGAAGAAATTAAGCTAGAAATTATCCTAGTTGGTAACTGAAATATTTTCATAGGTAGAGATGATTGTAAACAAGGTCAAGACAAAGGCTTCTGGAAAACTTAGGGCTCTAAATTGAGAACTTAGGGTCCTAATTAGTTGGGCAATCTGCTTTGACATCAGGAGCAGAACAAAGTTTAAAAGCAAGGTTTCTTTTTGCAGAGATGTTAAAAATATCTCTCTCTTTTTTTCCCCTCTTGCATTGGAAAACATTTCCTGAATTGGAAATAATGCTGCAGCTGAAATAGCTGCAAGCAAGTTAGAAAATGGCTATTAAGCGTGCATCTTTGTAAGAGATGATATTTTATGAGCCCTTTGCCAGTGAGTTGTAGTGAATTCAAGCCAGAGCTCTGCCCATGTGTGGACAGGTCATTAAGTATCAAATTGGTTCCTTCAGTCCTTACAGTGAAACAGGAGACCTTTTGCTGCAGAGTAACCTAGAGATCTGTTAATTACACCAATTACTAGGTGTGCATATCATTTACACCTCTCTGCTCCCCTCCTAGTCAGCAAAGAATGTAGCCAGAAAGTAGGCAGAAAATATGGAAAAGGACATTTTGTAGGAGGAAAATATTGGATTTAATTAATTTATACAAATTTTTCCATCACATAAAAGCTTTTAATTAATTAATTTATTTTTAGAAGACCAGGGGGAGGTTTGACAAATATAACCACCTGCCTGCTAAGCACACTGATATTTAAATAAAAGAAAGAGAACAAGGGAAGAGCAAAATAAAACTTAAAGTAAAACATAAATAAAAACAATATGTGATTGAGATGTCCAAGCCAAAACTGGGATTGAAAACCATTAGTAATTGAGCCTTTGGATTATAGAAAATTACACATCTAAAAAACCAAAATCCCTTAAAGAAACTGCTCACTTTTAACATCAGAGGTGAAAGTATTGATATCAAGTGACTTAATCTTTAAAATGTTTATAACTGCCAAGATGATCCGTGACTTTCTGAATTGTTTTTCTATAGTTCTTTTTACGTTTCAGAAAATATTTTACTAGAGAAATAATATTAGAAATTATGGTGACTTCTCAAAGGTTACGTTACAAAAGCCTCCTAGATTCTTAATATGCCTGAACTGATGTTTTAATAAATCAAAATACTATTTTCCACATTCTGACTGGAATTTCAATAGGGCTCTTCACACCCACCCTTGGCTTCTGTATATATGTGTTCTTGGAAAGCAGCTAGTGCAATTTAGCTGTTGCCTTTAGAAAAAAATGCAAACTGCTTAACTGATATAAGAAGCCACAATGATCTGGCTCTTTCCTGCTCTCAGCCTCATCTCATCTCTCTTTCCAGCTTCTCCTCTTACCAGCTTCACCAGTCTCTTCAATTCATCATTAACATCAGGTTTTACCTACCTCAGGGCATTTGCACCTCTTTTGTTCTCTGTATTTCTTTCCTACTGTATAAGTAGCTGGTCCCTTCTTCTGAGGCTTTTGCTATTACTCTTTTTAAGAGACATCCCTATTATCCTTCATAGTACAGACAATACTTATCAACGTATTCATTACTTGCCTGTTTATCATCTCCTCTTATTAGATTGGAAGCTTTTAGAAGCAGGTCCTATAACCTCGTTATATCTGGATTCCCAAGACCTATCTTCTGCATCACTTAATGGGTGCAAGGCGGATATTAGTTGAATGAGTGAATGGATTTGTGTGTGTCCTTGCTAAACTAACTTATAGCAGCTGAAGCAGAACTCTGAATTTTCCATGAGCCCAAACATTGAAGACCTTTCGGTTTTCTTCAAGAGGGAACAGCATTTCTGAATGGATCTTCACATGTGCCAGGTGACAGAGAGTGAATGAAGTGATCCATTAAAATGGAAATAGCTGAGGCAATTATCTATTCAAGAAATAAAAATGTGTTAGAAGAAGTGGTCATATTTGGAGACTACTATAGAGACCTGGCCAGGGTTGGTGGCATTTTGACTAGGTAGGTGGCAGTAGAGATTGAGAAAAGTTAACAAATTCCAGAGTTGATTAAAAGTTAAATTAATGGTTCTCAAATTTTAGCATGATTTACAGATTGCTGGACCCTTAAGTCAGTTTCTGATCATGAAGATCTAAAGAGATACCTAAGAATTTACATTTCTAACAAGTTTCCAGGTGAAGCTTATTTTGTAAGTCCAGGGACTACACTTTAAGAACACTATTTTATAGCACACAAATCAAAAACAAAAACAAAAACTAGCAGGCAACCACAAATAAGAGACATTCTGCTGGGGAGGGGGAGGAAGAGGGAACAAAATAGGGGGGAAAAGAGCACAAGGGACTAGTGATGGTTCACGGGTGAATTGCTGGTGGGAAACACGGGGGATACATAATAATGTAAAGGATACAAATTAAATAAAATTAAATTAAAGGAAAAAAAGAAGAGCACAAGGGACTCTGATGATGGTTTATGGGTGAATTTGTGGTGGGAATTTTGCGAGGAATACACAATGATGAAAAGATATAAGTAAAAATTAAACTAATTTGTTGAAGTAAAAAACAAAGAACTACTATTTTAAAATCACAGGATGTATAACAAATTGTATGTTGGGAATGAAGGAATGAGTAGTAAAAATAATGACTTCTAGATTTCTGGCTTGGACCATATTGATGTCATCTTTTGGAAGAGAGAGGACAGATTTGTTGGGAGACATTTATGAGTCCTTAAATTATCTGATGAATTTGAGGTTTATGTCAGACCTGTGAGAGAAAATGTTGGTAGGGTAGTGGATATATGTATCTGGATTCTGAAGAGTGTTCTGAAATAAAGAGATTATTTTTGGGGGGGTCTCTGTATATTTATATAGTTAACATTGTGAATGGCAACACTTGCTGAGCAGAAGCAAGGGAACTTAGAAGCCAGTCTCAGGGTCTCCAACCTTAAGTGAATTTGTACAAGAGAATTAGTACAGAAAGAAAACTAGAAAACTCTAAGAAAAACAAGAACAGTGATGGGTTTCAGAATCCAAGGGTGCACAGAAATGGAAACACCCATTCTTGTATGAGCATGCACATGATCTTTAATTTCTTTTTTTTTTTAAGATTTATTTTTTATTTATACATACAAGCTGGGGTACAGGCCAGAGGTGTGGGGCGGCGAGAGGGTTCACCAGAGACAGAGCGGGTCGCAGAACAGGCAGATCAGAAATACACTGCTGAGGGGAGCAGCGGGCAAGGCAGGAGAGGTCTGCCGCGCCATGTGGGATTCTCCCTGGCCGGGCATCGAACTCGCGTCGCCACTGCCGACAGCTCCACAGCGCAGCGCTTAACCGCTGCGCCACCAGGGAGGCCCTGATCTTTAATTTCTAAGTGTTACCTGCAATGCTATATAAAAGAACAGTTTCCAGTTAACTACTTTTTGAGGTTTTATTGCATTTCACTTCCATTTTCTGTTCCCTGTGTGCCTCTCTCCTACACACACACGCACACACACACACAGTTTAGTTCCAAATCATTCTTTGCAAACACCCTGAGCAGTTCTTTGTCCTTTTTTGAATTCAAGATAAGCACAATTCAAAATTACTATTCCCTTTTTACAAGCGTTGGGGGCATCTTATCTTGAGATCTTACATGCAAAACCTTTTTTTTCCCCAGACTTTTTCTGGTTTATCTTTGATCCGAGGAAAATTGAATCCAGAACCTCAAATGCCATGGGCTTATCCCCTGTCTCTGTTTCAGTATGGGCATATCTCTGTTTCCTTCTGCCCTTGTTTCTTTCAAAGTTCACATGAAAAAGAACAAGACCCATGAGAGCTCTGAGCTAACATCTTTATAGTATCATGACCCAAGAGAAATAAGAAAGGTGAATTCCCTTCTCTGCTATCAGTGAAGCAGAAGGCAGCTGGTAATTGCATAGTCTTGAGCTGTGGAGCTAGTCCTGCACCAATCACTGTGACTGGGAACTGGGTCTGCCCCAGTTAACCTAACTGGTGTCATGTTCCCAATCCTCTGGGTAGGCGAAGGGAGGTCTTACAAGCCTTTCCAAAAATCCAAATTCAGAATGAGGAGACAGAGCTCCCCCAAAGAAAGGGGATTATGATTACCAGAGGGCAGAAATGAATTTGGGAAAAATAAAGCAGATGTCCATCTTAACCGTGTTAGCTCTCGTTTCTCATAACACCCTGTGGTAAGTAATAGCAGTCATTACAGTTCACAGTTTTCTAAGTATTTTAGAGTTGATTAAATGTGTGAAATCCACACCAGGTTTTAACAGGATAGAATTAGATCTTCTTATTTGTGACCTCATGGCTAGCAGAGTTACTAACACATAGTAGGCCCTTGATTCAGATGTATTTAGCTAATTACTAAAACCTTTACTAATGCTTTCCTTCTCCATGAATGCCCTGTCCTGCTGTGGTGACTTTTCTTCTACATCAGGTATTGTGAGACCTTTTATTTGCCCATATTTAATCCAGTTTATGTTTAAGGATTAGCTAAGAGTTTTAGAGTCTATTTCACAGGACTTCAGAGGATCTGGGGGTGGGGGGGGGAGGTCAATAATTTTTTTCTGCAGTGACCAGAAGTATTTTACACTTTGTAGGCCATAAGGTCTTGGGCACTATGGCTTCATAATTTATAACATGAAAACTACCATAAACTATACGTAAATAAATGGGCACTGCTGTGTTCCAATAATACTTATGTATTAAAGCAGCTTGCATGTGGTCTGGTGTCTATTGTTTGCGGAGCCCTGACCATCAGCCAGTTTGTCTGCAGGTGGCTCCCTGGAGCAACTCTGAGTTCACCACTGCTTTTACAGACCAGACATCTAATGTCATGGACATCTTTCTAGTGATATAATTATTTTCTTCTTCTCATAATCCTTAACAGATAGGTTTCTGATCTTTTCATTAAGTTTAGTAAAATGGAGATTGCTCCTATGTAGTAAGAATATTATATCTGGAGTGAAAAAGAACTAAGCATAGTTCAGTGTTTTAAATAGCCAGAGATTGAAGGAAGAAGAGTGGCTCTAGTCGGGGTTACATTTTCACTAAATAACCACATTAGTAATAAATTAGAATTGATTAGCATACCTTCTAGAGAGCATACCAGATTGAAACATAAAGTTCACTATTACTGGGCCTCCCCGGTGGTGCAGCGGTTGAGCGCTGCACTGTGGAGCTGTCGACAGCTCATGATGCGAGTTCGACACCCAGCCGGGGAGATTCCCACATGGTGCGGCAGACCTCTCCTGCCTCACCCGCTGCTCCCCTCAGCAGTGTATTTCTGATCTGCCTGTTCTGCGACCCGCTCTGTCTATGGTGAACCCTCTCGCCGCCCCATGCCTCTGGCCTGTACCCCAGCTTGTATGTATGAATAAATAAATCTTTAAAAAAAAATTCATTATGACTCATTTTACTTTGATCACTTAAATTTTTTACATTCTAGTGCTGTTAGGATTGCTTCCAAGAATGTCTTAGGTACTTTCAGTTATGTATGTTTTGAATTTGATAAAAAGCAAAGCATAGGAATAAGACATTAAGAAGGAAAAAGGATGAAATATATTCATCTTTTTGGCCCGTCTGTTCGTATGTCATTAGAAGAGTGAAAGGCCAGGGATCCCATCAATGAGAGCTTCTCAAGGACCACAAGCTACAAGGCTGGTGGTCCATTTTTATTATGGAAATTTGAATCCTAAGGTGGTATGGAAAGTTGCACAGTTTGAGCTTGTTATTCTCAAACTAATGGGGAAAAACAGATGTCTGGGGTACCTGATCATGGCTGTGGAGAGCTTCTGGTCACAGCCAGGGCCAGAGATTGATGTATGAGGAAATACCTGGAACCATCAAAGTATCCCATTACCAACATCAGTGGGAACTGATAAGTAACGAAGAAACAGCAGCATTACAAATAGTCCTGAGAGAAAGAAAATCCTCAAGTTATTCTCTGGTATTTTTTTTCTTTTTTATTTCGAAAGCTTATTTAGCCCAAAATTCATCCCAAATTGAGGAAAACAAACAAACAGTTAACATTTAATGTTTCTGTGCAGTGAATCTTCTAAAGTCTTTAGATTTATAAATTTTAAAAGGTAAAAGGGTTACTATGGGCTACTCCCTTTCATTCCCTTCTAAGACAGGATTCTCTCAGCATTCTAAACATATGGTGTTTACCTTCACTTAAAAATGTCAGGCAAGAAATTCATTCAGTAACAAAGCCCATTTTGGACTTTTCTCACTGTTAGAAATTTCCCTTTTGCTTGTAACCTAAATCTACTTGTCTTTAGGTTCCACTTGTTGCTTTTTGTCACCCTCACTGCCAAGTTATATTCAATGTCTTATCTCTGCTCCATGAGAACCATAAATGAGCTGACGAGAGACGCATGCACTCTTTATGCTTCCAAGTAAAATGGTTCCATTTTACCTCCCTGCTCTCCATTTTAGGTGATTTGCAGTCTCTCATCTATAACACTTTTTATCCATTCACCAAAGTTCTGCGTTCAGTGGGAGTGTCAAATCTAGACTAAATATTTCCATTAGGGTCTGAGCTGTGAGAAACATCAGTGCTTTTCTCTGACATCCTTTATAGAAAGAACTATCTGGTTCACAAAAATGCCGTATCTGTAGGCTGAGGAAGTTCTATAATGACGCCATTATAATTTAAGAAAATTTAAAAACTATAATTTTTAAAGTTACTTATCTATAAAACAGTTGCATAGAATGAAGTAAGTCACATCTGCCAGTTCATAATACCTTTTCATCACTAGTCCACGCTAATATATAATCACTTTGTTGCATGCATGTTTAATGTGATATACAACATGTGGTTTTCCCCCTCCTTCTCTTGTTTTACCCAATACTTTTCTTTTTAACCTCTAGGTGGTAGGTATATATTTAGCCTTTTGCTCCTAACTATTGAGTAGAAATTTGCGGTGTGTATTTGTCTGTTGCTTTCCAGTGATGGGCTTTCTGAGTGTCTCCAGCCCCCTATCACAGCAACAAATAGTGTGATGAATTTCCTTAGCCCACCATGAAAATTTGGGATTGTTGGACCAGGGAGAATGAATAAAGTAAATTTGCCTAATATCGCCAGATTGACCATCACAGTTTATGTTTGCCTGCTTGAGGGTCTCCATAGCCCCACATCCTTGCCCACGTTGATGTTTTCTGGGTTTATAGTTTTTGCCATTTTAAAGAGATAGCATATTAAAAGTCTACTGTTTGATTTTCATTTTCTGATTACTGATGAATCTGTGCATCTTCCTATGTTTGCTGGTGTTCCTTTTATTTTTTTAATTTCCTCTTCTGTAAACTGTTTATTCATCTTTTGTACTTAGTTTTCCATTGGAGGTCCTATCCTTTTCTTGTTGGCTAAGGGATTTCTTAAAATATTCTGAATACTTAACTGTTGTTGAACATTACAAATATCTACCCTCAATCTATCATGTGTCTTTTATTTTTGTTTTTCTATAATTATTTTGGTTATAGTTTGCATTTTTGAATTTTTGCTTAAAATGTTCATTTAAAAAAATATTTATTTATTTATGCATATAAGCTGGGGTGTAGGCCAGAGGTATGGGGCGGTGAGAGGGTTCACCAGAGACAGAGTGGGAAGCAGAACCAGCAGATCGACAGAAATACACTGCTGAGGGGAGCAGCAGGCGATGCAGGAGAGGTCTGCTGCTTCATGTGGGAATCTCCCTGGTGGACATTGAACTCATGCAGCAGCTGCTGACAGAGCCACAGCACTGTGCTTAACCCGTTGCGCCACCAGGGAGGCCCTAAAATGTTCATTTTTTTGCTCATATCATTCACAGTGATATTTTCCTATACTTTTTCCCCCATTGACTCAACAAGTTTTTAAAACACTTCTACCCAGGCTTTGTAAGTCTTGTTGTGGGTCAGTTTTGTTTTGTTCTACAAAATGAACCACTATCCTCCACATAACTTTTTTTTTTTAAGATTTATTTATTTATGCATACAAGCTGGGTGTGGGCAGAAGGTGTGAGGGGATTCACCAGAGGCAGAGTGGGGAGCGGAACAGGCAGATCGACTGCTGAGAGGAGCAGTGGGTGAGACAGGAGAGGTCTGCTGCACCACATGGGAATCCCCCTGGCTGGGTATTGAACTCCTGCTGCAGTGGCCCTGGGTAGCTTCATAGTGCTGTCACTTAACCCTTTGGCCACCAGGGAGGCCCCCCTCCACATCACTTTTAAAAAAGCCATCCCGGGCCTCCCCGGTGGCGCAGCGGTTAAGCGCTGCACTGTGGAGCTGTCGGCAGCTGCGAGGCGAGTTCGACCCCCCGCCGGGGAGAATCCCACATGGTGCGGCAGACCTCTCCTGCCTCGCCCGCTGATCCCCTCAGCAGTGTATTTCTGATATGCCTGTTCTGCTCCCCGCTCTGTCTCTGGTGAACCTTCTCGCCGCCCCACACCTCTGGCCTGTACCCCAGCTTGTATGTATAAATAAAAAATAAATCTTTAAAAAAAATAAAAATAAAAAAGCCATCCCTCCCATTTGGGTTAGATCGTATCTTCAACTCCTAGGGATGCATTTGTTTTGATCCACTTGTCCAATTGTCTGTTCTTGTGCTGAGATATAATTTTTATTGTGCTAACCTTAGTTTATACATTATATCTATTCAGACAAGTCTCCCCTCATTAATTTTTTTCATACTTGTCTAGGAGGTGTTTGTTTTACTGTATATGTAAAATTTAAGAACATTTATTAAATATTCAATTGAAATTAAGGGTGGGTTTGCATTAAATTTATAGATTAAGTAGGGAGACTTGACATCTTAATAAAGTTATCCTATTTAAGAAAAAATTCTTCTTTATTTAGACCATGTTTATATCCTAGGTTTTAAAGTTTTCTTCATATAATTATTATATACTAGTTTTAATCTAATTTCTAAATATATATATTCAAAGTTATAATTTTTAATCTATGCTCTCTTTAGGCTTCTTTTCACGAATTTTGACATGTATTCTTTATTATCATTTAATTATAAATATTTATTTACTTTATGATTTATGTTGCACCTAAATAGCAATGTGAACACATTAGTAAATGCATAATCATATATTTACAATTATATGCTATTTTAAAACTCAGTTTATTACTAAATTTTATATTTATTGCATGAAGGTTGAAAATAACTGATAATTAATGGCTGTAATTTAATTAAGATGTTCTTTACAGTCTAAGGTATAAATTTTGTTTGCATAAAGTCAGCAAGACAGATTGCCCTGTTTTGCTGGGGGGTCTCTAGGTATGTGATTAGAGGATGTCAGTGGTGGTTGAGACAGGTAAGAATAAGCATAAGCTTAAAACTAGCCGTTAGGTTACTGACACATATCACAGGATTAGCCATCAAATGGAGGAAACAATAATAACAGGGAGGAAGAAGAAGAGAAAACTAGACAGCTTGGGATAGTCTACCAACAGAAATTGATACCACGTAGAGGGAGGAATTATAAACTCCTATCATCACAACATCAACTCAAGGGATGTGGGTGGAGAGACTGCATTTTTTCAGCACTTCTAAATTTCTAAACCCTCAAAATTTGTCTGTGGTTTTCTTAATCGTTTTTACTTAGAGGCCTCCCTGGTGGTGCAGGGGTTAAGTCTCAGTATTATCAAGCTATATGCAGCCACTGCAGCATGAGTTTGATCCCGGCCAGGGAGCTGACCCACATGGCGTAGCAGACCTCTCCTGTCTTGCCCACTGCTCCCCTCAACAGTGTATTTCAGTCGATCTGCTTGTTCTGCTTCCCACTCTGTCTCTGGTGAATCCTCCCACCACCTCACCACCCCCACACCTCTGGACGGCACCCCAGTTCTTATATGCATAAATAAATAAAAATAAATCTTAAAAAATAATTTTTACTTATTTAACACCTCAGCATGGTTATTGTTATTATTATCTATGAATTGTTTTTATCTAGTGTTGATTCTCCCTCTAGTCCAATCTAATTCTCCCAAATCACAAAGTCTGCATTGTTAGATTCTCTTAAAAGCTAAGACTTGTGTCAAAGAATCCTAGTTCCCGAGCTGGAAAGGGATAATCTCTACAAGGAGCTCCTCTCCTTTACCAGAATGCAAGTACCTGCTGCATTGTCAACAAACTATTTCCTCTTTCATTAAAAACAAATATGAATGTATTAATATGCAATGCTATTGTTTAGTGTATTTCCCCCTCAGTTATCTAAGATCGAGTTTAATTATTTTTGATGACTCGATCAAACATAAACTTGTATAAGTTAGTGTAATACTTACCATGCATAACACAACATTTTTCTTTAGCTGTTTTTTTCACTTAAAACTTCAGCTTTCATGTAGCATATTTAAAATGTGTGTGAACAAGAATTTCTGTTTTCAGTAATTTGTTTGATTAGAGTTGCCCCCCCCCCCCCAGTATTGCCAGTCAACATATTACTACTGAATTCTCTGCAACACTGAAAATATGTATCACATCTCACCATCCTTTATACGACTTAGTGGGACATAAACCTTGAGGGTGCAGTGGTGAGACTATGGACGTAGTCATCTTTCTGAGCCATCTTCATCTACCAAATGGAAGGACATTGTGATCTGAACATTGTCTTTAAAAATGAGTAAACTTGCTGTAATCACAAAATTAGGTTGCAATGGAATGATGAAAGGAACTTGAACACAGCCGTTTTTCTGAGGAATATTTTGGATGGAGTCATTTGAATAAAGGCCCTTTTTTGCTTATTACTCGGATACATACAAGTTTGTATCAAATTCCTGCAAGCTTTGCTTCTTTAGTATTTCTTGCTCCATTTTCTGAGCCATTTTAAATGTCTGTGTGAAAAAAAAGTTTATTTTTGCGGCCAAAAAACCCTGCTTTTTATCTCTGCAGCAAGTTGAGCTTTTGTATTTATTTTCCAGTGCAAGAAATCATGATAATTTGAAATCTGAATTCACGGAATTGGATTTCGAAAACAATTGAGTTTTGGAGTTTCTAGCAGTAGAATCAACTGGGAGGACCCAATTTCATCCAATTTGTAGCTTGATTTCATCCAGCAAGACATACTTAAGCATAAAGACCTAAAAGTGGTAGGTGTTGTATTGAAATAGCATCACACTTAGGATGCAATGAGGCATAAAGTAATGCTGAATGCTTTACATTCACTAACACGACATTATTTCAGCATGACACACAATCCAAAGCTTTTGCAATTACAGCTGTGACCCCAAATTAGATTTTAAAACATGTATATATGTATATGCATTTTAAATTTTTCCCTTCATTTTATCTCCTAATAGTTTAGAAATGCAAATGCTGGTAACTTCTTAAAATAACTCTGTTCACCCAGAATATCATCCTTCCCCTCAACTGACTTTTCCTTTGGACAAGATCTGGTCTTCTCAGGGTCAGATATAACTGGAGCTTGGGCTTTAGGGAATGAGTAAGGGACTGCGGAGACGCTGCTTCTTTTACAGTGAAGTTCCACTATTTATCTGAAATGATTAGATTGTCTTCTCATTGAGTTGCAAGAGTTTTTTCCCATATAAATTAAAAGCAAGCCTCAAATAGGATTTTTGGAGCCACAGTGACAGTACCAGCTGGGCTGATAAAAAAAAAAAATCCCCCTTCCCCTCCTGTGTCAGGATTAAGTCACAGGGGTTCTTCATTGCCTCCGGGCTGTAGTTTTGAACGACATCAGCTCAGAGTGGCATCTTAACATTTTCTCTGGGCTTGTGGAAATATTTTTTTTTCCCTCAGAAGGTGTTTTACATCACTGGGGTCCTCAGATGGGGGAGGAACTCTCCACCTCCATTTGCTGCATCTCCACAGTACTGGGCCACAAAAGGCTTGAGTTGACACGCATATTGTCTAAATATGCCTGATGTGTGAGCATTTCATTTGTGCCTTATGTCCCACAGCTTCCTGCCTTCCTTAGAAGATTATATAATCACTTATCTTTTCTATTTTTAAAGCAGATTAATTTGATTTAGTAGAAAGGAGACAAGGGAGAAAAGAAAGGAATAATGGGAGAAAGCCAATATTATTTCTTTCAAAGCAGTTTGGTTTAGAGTCATTTTAATAGGTCTGGAAAATTAGAATTGGAAAAAGAAAATCAATTGTGATGCTATATTCTAGTTTGGAAGGGAACATAAATCCACACTGGCACTGACTTCCTAGTGCTAGATAATTAGTACTGCTTTGTTCTCATGTGGGAGAGGAAGGGGACTCGTCGTTTTCTTAAATCTGTTATTATTATTAACAACGTCGTGAATGCCAAGAATTCTCTTAGGGATACAAGATGTTTACTGAACACATCTGTCAGGGGAGAAAAAGGTAAGCAGCAGGTTTATATCCTGTTGTAGGAAAGACATCTGTCCTAGCAATGGACATCCCTCTCCCACTTGTTGAACATCAAATTAACTCCCTTTATCTCCTTTTGCCATGAATATTTCTGAAGATTTTATCCTCAGGAATTATTCTGAAATAGTAAAATCAGTGTAATCTATAATGTGGTTTCTAGTGCAACCAAAAGCTTTAAAAACTTTTGGTTTCAAATAGCTTCATTTTTGTTCCTTTTGTCTATTTCACTTTGGTGATTTGAGAACAAAAAACTAGGATCATGTAGGATAATTTGAAAAATGTATTTATGGCACATGGGGAAATTTAATTGGTGGCCATGGGAATAAAATTCTAGTAGGAAAAAAAGTAGGAGAAATAATAACTAACACAGAGGATTCTAGGCAATATTTCATTGGTGAAGTTGTCCAATGCGATTTAGAAAAAACAAAAAAGGCGAGAAAGAGGACTGGGGTCACAGATATAACCCCATTGCCCTCTTAGAATGGCAAAAAACAGAAGTGATGAGAAACACATATATAATTTCTAGAGACATGTAACTGTCCCAGTGAGGCAAATTCTTGGTTACAAAAATAAAGAGGAAAAGACAGATTGTATAAAATGCTGTTGGGAAGTTGAGGAAAGTTTCAAAGGGAAATTATCCAATACAGGATTAAAAAGTAGGGAGATTTTATTCAGGACGTTTGCAATGGGCATCAAGACACTATTGCTGTGTGGGAGAAAGATAAAAGTCAACCTCACTGAAACAGAAGATGGGAAAGTTTTGAAATGCTGCAATGAGCTAGTTTTTTTCTACTGGAGGATGTTAGGAAGAAATGGGTCACTGAGATTAGGCCTCTGTGTGTTAATTGCTGCTTGTGAAGGTAAGATCCTACCTCCTCACAGAGACTAGGAGATCGAGAACTTTTCTTTCAGTGGTTTCATTTCAAAAGGATGGTTCCCTGGTTCTTGAGAAAAATACACTTGTGTTGTAAAACTGACCAGGGGCTTTGGAGAATATTTACATGGGGTTAGTGGGTATGACAAAGAAATAACTTGTAATTGCAAGTTTTCTAAGAAAATGGAGTCAATGGCCTGAGTTAGGAAGATGAGGGTGTAGCTAGTTGAAGGGAACTTCAAGGCTACTTACTATATTGGTGAAAAACTACCAAAATCTTGAATTTAGGGAGCCGTTCAAACTTAACATTCTTTCTACAAAATTAAAATATATTAATCTACTCACTAGGATTATTGGAAATAAAGAACATTGTATGTATAAAGCACTTAGAAAACTGCCTGGGATATAACAAGTGATGTGTAAATTTTAGTTGATTATATTATTTTTTCTATAATTATGTAGGAGGAGAAACTGAAAAACACTGAAAGGTAGGAGTCCAGCTCAATGCTTAAAAAGTATCATTTCTGAAAAATATTTTAAGAACAAGATAGAAATAAGGGGTCAATGAAAGCTTTATTAGGATAGCTTCAGTCATTAGTTTGCAGGTATATTGTGTTAGAGACAGAACAGTGTTCTGGGGCTAGTGTCTATGTTCCACCTCCAATTGGTCAATTAATGAATATCTATTGTGTTCATAAAAATGAAACAGTGTAAAAAAGGTCTCGGTTCTTGTTTTTAAGAAGGTCAAAGGGCAATAACATATAGCGAACAGTTACAAGCCAACATTTCAAAGCAATGATGGAAATATTCACATACTGTTATTCTAGTAGTCAGGAGGAAATGAATTATCCTGTAATTTGCTTAGGTGATGGACTCTACTTGGTAGTACAGTTATATAATGAAATGATCATAGGTTCCCCAAGTAATCTTCAGAAGCTTGGAGTCTGGATTCATTCTTGGGTACCCTGGGTCCAACCTGGAATGCTATTTTGTATACCAATATTTGGTTAATGGCCTCTTTCCATCCCCACAGGGAACATGGTCAAGTTCTACCAGGGGAATTATCAGGAGGACCGAAATAGTAAGTCCTTTAGTTCAATGCAGTGTTCCTCAATTCCAATGAAATGGAAAAAAAGAAGAGATTTTTATTATTACATTGGAACCAGACCCATGGGTACTCACAGCTCAAACCCTCTGAACAATAAAAATGGTGAAAAGTCTAAAGGAATGAGAGAGAATAGGGAAGGGAATCAGAGTGGACACTCTCTGTCTCAGTGGTAACACTAATAAATATTCCCTCTGACCCAGCCAATTTCCTAGGACTGGCACTGAAAACATTTCCTGGATAAGAGCCACATTTTTTTTTTCTGATTTCGTGTAAGTAAGAACAAGAAAAACCACTGGCAGTTCACTGTATTGGTATATTAGAAATATACCAAAAGTGCAGACATCCTCTCAACTACGTCTGGAAAAGACTGTACAACTTTTCTCGCGAGCTACAGAAAAATTGTGCTCATTATAGAAGGGCAAGTCCATGACCAGGTATCTGATATAACTCAATAGATAAAAGGCATATGGACCTCCCTGCCTCCAGTGCCCTTGAACCTTTGCATCTCAGGCACATAGAGAGGGCAGAAATACTACATGATCCATAAGGGACAAAAAAATGTCTATACTTACCAGAGATTATGCATAGGAAGCAAAATGGCCATGCCCTATATTCCTGATTCCCCTGAATCTAACTAAGCTTAGCGCCATCTAAGGTCAAATAGTCCAAGCTATCTAATCAACAGTGACTGATTGCTGACTTATTCATTCACCAGTTCCAAATTCCATTCTGACTGTCTCCATACACTGACTGATAAACAATCTATCAGTAAAACTAATCTATCAGTAAATCTATCAACAATCTGTCAGTAAATATGGCCAAGGGAATCTACTAATCACATTAGAATATCTGCACAGATTAATAGTGTCCTTTTGTTTGGACTAAGTCTTCTTTAACCAAGGAACTTGGCCTGGGATTGCTGTTACTTGCTGGAAATAGTTTAGACTCCCAAATCAGAGAACTTCTCAGATTAAATGTCAAAATACTTTCATTTACTGACCCTTTGTGTGATTTTGGCTCTACCCACTTATCAAAGCCATCCAAAGTGAAAAAGAAAAAAAATAACTTGGAGAGTGGAAAGGGAAAGGAACCAGTTGAAGAATCTATTTTCCTGAAATCTGCAAGTCTCTGAAGTCTGTGCTTTAGCTTAACTTTTGGCTAACAAATACTCCCTCTACATCCAAGCTAGCACTGCCAAATCATTAATTGTAAAATATTGAACAAACCTTCAGCCATAAAAGGAGACTCTAAAGAATATCTTTGAAGAAAAAGTGTAGGGGAGGGTTGACCTTATTCTTGCCAGAATATTCAACCCTTGCATTTTTCCTTACATTAAAAGCCAAACCTGCAAGCTTACTCTAATGCACCAGTATTTGATGCAGTGTGAAAGGGTACTTATGTGTGGAAAATTCCAATTTCAAGGGTGTAGGTAACATTAGTTTCACAAACCCATAAGCTTGGATGCTGTACACACCAGGAATGAAGTTCTCTTCCCTCACTTGTCCTTTCTTTAGCATGTATTGGTGTATATGGTTGTGTACACACACACACAGACACACACACAGAAAAACACATAACTAATATAACCTTGGAATGCTTAAAAGGCCAAAAGGCACAATGTCCCAATTTTTTGAAGATGTTATCTTGATTATTTTTTGCTTTTCATTAGAGTTATAATGACAAATCCCCCAAATTCATCTTAATATTTAAACAGGATAGAGCCCAGAAAAACAAATGAATTAAATGTGGGGTTTGAAGCAGACATTCTGTGTTGAGCCTGGGGAATATTACTCCCTGGTGTATTGGGGGTAATCAAGCTGATTAATTATGTATGCTTTGAAGAGACAAGTTCTGCTTCATTCAAATAGGTTCTAGTTATCTTTTTTTTTTCTTTCCTTGAACATAAGCATTTGCCACTTACTCTTCTCAGTATTTAGAATATTTCCCAGGAAGGTATTACAGGTTATCTTTAAATCAGCATATATGGATGGTATTATATTTTTCATCTTCCATGTTGAAAACAAATGGCAACATCTATAATTAGTTGCATAGCTTTTTTTGGAAAGGTAGTATTGTGTTGGTAGACGAAGGCAAATTATATCAGGAATATTTATTTAAAAGGGAAAGTAACTTTATGCAATAAGATGATCAGTTTGGACTAGTTGCTTTTACCTTTAGTATTAACAGGCCATCATTCACTAAACAATGAACCTAGTTGTCCATCTTCATACTTTGTTTATAATTCAAATAACTCTAACATTATCATTCTTGTCAGTTATTATTACTTTTTTTTTGTTTTTACTGGAAGTAGAAAGTGAATTTAACCTTCTATTTTTACATGCCAAGAAGATGAGAATAAAGTAAAAAACTTCAGATTACAGGAGGTTGAAAACAAGATTTTATCACTATAGGCTAAATAGAAATTTTATGGGACAGAGCCTGTTCCAGAAGCAAAGATTAAACAAAACAACTAATATAATATCAGCCCCATAGCTCTCCCACTGGAGAAATAGTTTTCTACCTTTTAAAACTTAGAGATTTAGTCAGTCTATTTGTGTACTTAAGTTGTTTGTAATAACAGCCTCTAATTACTATCTCACATGAAAGGTTGAGCTACCTCCTGCTGGATTGTACTGTGAGTCATAACAACCTCAGCAACTCTGTCTAAAGTAACAAGCTATGGTAGCAAATATCCAAAAGATTAATTATGTTTAGGAAAAGTAATAATAATAATGCAAGCAATAGATATATTAAAATTCCTTTATAAGAGAAAAGGCATCAAAATGAAATACACAGCTATTTTGACAAGTTTCCACAATAAAAGTCATTAATAGTCATAGGAAAAGGCTAACATTGATGATAAGACTGCCTGTATCATGTTGTCTTTCAACACTTTCACTTGTGTAGGATGCTTAAGCTTAGAACAATTCCAGCGTAAAAGAGGTCGTGAAATGTTGATGACGCAAATAGGATGATTTAGACTATTGTAAACCACCTAACTGCTACTTTTCAAGTTAGAGGATGTAACAAATGTGAGATTTGCTGGCATTGATACTACCTACATTTCCATCTGCCTTGCAAACCATAGCAAAACAGCTTTTTTCCCCCAATAACTTCTCTTTTTCTCATATGAATAATCTGTGAAAATAAGCTTTGGAACAAAGAACATACTTATTAACAACAGAAAAAGAGCTGTATCTTTAAAATGACATTACCATTGTGCTAGCAATTGTTGCTTTAACTCATGGGATGATTGTCAGTGTGAAAGATTGGATCACCAGCATTTATGAAAGGTCAGTCCAAAATCTCAGTTATTTGCGTGGGATTAAATGGTGTCTTTTGACAAGGATGCATATTAGGAATCATTCCAGAACACTGACATTTTTGGGTGGAGTTTGATGAGAGAGTACATAAAATATCTTTATCACCTGGCTACTAAACTGCTAATGGGCCAAATGAAATAACATCATTCCAAATTTAAAATATATTTATTTTGGATGTGATTCCAAACAGAAAGGATTTGATGTTAACGGGTGGCTGTATTAGTTTGCTCGGGCTACCATAACAAAATGCCACAGATGGAGATGTTTAAACAACAGAAATTTATTTTACCACATTTCTGGAGGCTAGAATTCCAAGATCAAGGTGTTAGCAAGTTTATTTCTTCTGAGGATTCTTTCCTTGTCTTGCTACCTTCTCCATGTGTCTTCTTAGCGTGTTTTGTGTGTGTATTTGTTGCCTAATCTCTTCTGATAAGGACACCAGTCAGATTGACTTAGGTCCACTTTTTCACTTAATTACCTCTTGAATGTCCATATTGAAATACAATGATGTTCTGAGATACTAGGATTTGGGGCTTAAACATATGGACTTTGGAGTAAAGCAGTTCAGCCCAAAACAGTGGTTTATGATTATTTTTTTAATGTAATTCTTGAGTTTACTCATTTGTTGTTAGTTTGGACTTCTTATATATCTATTTGTACATATATACACACATACACACATGTGTAAATATACATACACGTATACATTTATACATGCATGTATACATACTTATATATTAATTTACATCTTTTTACATTTTTAAAATTAATTTACATCTTTTTCAAATACAAAGCAGTTGGAATATGTACAAGAACATTTATTTAATATCTGGGGAAATTAGACTTTGAAACATTTACCTACTAGTCTCTTAGACTTGGCATTACCAGCTAGTGAATTTCTTAATTCATTGTAAAAATATTCATTAAAAAATTGAGTTACCTTAAATTGATTTTATTTTCTTTTAAGATTTCTATTCTATATTTCATAACTGCTTGAGGTGATTAAAGGACTTCTGGAGAATTTAAGGAAAGTGTTTGGAAATGACTTTTTGATACCCTGAGTGATGATTGAATGGAGTCAAAATTTTTCTTCCTTTTCAAAGACAAAAAATAATGTATTATTAGCAGTATCATTAGTGGGATAATGTGCCTGGAAAGTTCCAGAGCATACATATACCAATCCATTCTATTTGTGAAACTTCTAAAAAATAACCAGTATCTGTCTTTGTAAAATTGTAATATGTTTATTATTATAGTTCTTCTGATATTTAATAGTTGCCAGCCCCAAATCCAGCTTCCCCAGCTTTCATCCATTACTAAAACACATCAAGTTGAGAATAAAATCTAGTATCTATTTAATCACAACTAACAATTTAGAACAAATTAGTTAGGAAGTGAAAGTGATAGAAGTACAAACATTCATTATTCTGTCTCAAATTTCATCTAGTTCATAGAGTAGCTTACAGCTGAAGTTGAAATAATGCTCAATTCGGACTGCTTGTTATTAAAGGAGAGGGCAAGCCGTGGATTCAGGCAAAACAATGAACCCAACAAAAGTATAGCAATCAACCACTGCAACAACTACTCTGTAACTTTTGAGAAAGACTTTTAATGTCTTTACATCCAACATAGAGTAGAATCTTATTTCACATTTGTCCTTCTAGTGAAGAGGGAAAGATGCCATTCATCGATTAAAGTCTTCTACAGTCCTTTTTGGAAATTGCTCATTTTTCAGTCCTCCAAAACATGTATTTAGTAGGGTTAGTGTATTAGGGGTGGGGAGAGGGTGGAGGTAAGGGATAATGGCTTTGAGATCACATTCTAGCTTTAATCAAGTTATGGTTTTTTGAGGCTCATTGAAAATGTATATATGTTTGCATTAGTTTTGTTTTATCTTAGGCAAAATCTTTGAAGTTTAGATATTCAAAGTCAAGAAGATATGAAACAGATGAAAGTCTGAGTAGATTATAGGAGAAAGTGGAGTTCCCTATAACCAAAAGTATATGGACACACACTTACTGCAGGATGAAAGAGAAGAGCCCATCTCTTACCTCTCTCAACTCTTATTCTACATGCTTCCATGGAAGGGTTTCAGCAGAAGGGTTTTTTCTCTCAGGAGAAAAGCATACTTGAATACATAATGAATTTCTAGTAATTCCTGATATGTTATCCCTCTTCTCTCTTTTGGGTTAAGCTCAACACAAGAACTCTAAGAGGAAAATAATTGAATTATCATAATTAACTTCCCCAAACTGCAAATCAAGATGCTTTATTTGCTTGAAAATTGGTTATTTAGTGATTGCTTTTAATTACCACCCAAACTCTCTACATCACAAGATTAATAATAAATACTTTTATTTAAAATTTTGTTTTAGGGCAAATATATCATGGTAATCAAACTGCTAATTTCAGTGTATAAAAAATGGCCAAATATAGTAATTTTAACCAATTATCAGATAAATTCTATCAATGTGGATCATATTATTTGAGTAACTAAGTATAATAGGTGTCCAGAAAACTGTGGAATTGAAAAAAGAACAGTTTACAACAAAGTGTCACTTTTCCTTTTGCAGCAATTCCTTAAACCTTAAGTTTGAATTTTGTAGAATCTAACAAAAACTATTTTTCACTTTTTGTGTAAAGCTGCATCTGACATTTTTAAGGTAATATGCTACTATTAAACAGAAATTCAGAAATAGTAGAAAAATGTGCTTTTGTTATTATAATGACTGATTTGAAACTCAGCTTATCAGTTACCAGTTTGGTAATACTTTGGTGCTTCAGATTTTCCACAGACATATAATACAAGCAATAACAATATTTGTTTAAAAATATGGAGGATTAAAGATACTAATGTATGCAAAGCCATTAGAACATTGCCTGCTACATTAAAGATGTTAAATCTTATTAGCACTGGAGTAACAGGAAGATGAACCTTCCTCTTGTATTTGTAATTCTCACTCTTACTTTCAACTAAATAATTTCTTGACTGTGAGAAAACTTTTTTTTTTTTAAAGATTTATTCATTCATACATACAAGCTGGGGTACAGACCAGAGGTGTAGGGGCGGCGAGAGGGCCCACCAGAGACAGAGCGGGGAGCAGAAAGGCAGATCAGAAGCACACTGCTGAGGGGAGCAGCGGGCGAGGCAGGAGAGGTCTGCCGCACCATGTGGGATTCTCCCCAGCCGGGCGTCTCGCGGCTGCCGACAGCTCCACAGCACAGCGCCCAACCGCTGCGCCACCAGGGAGGCCCTGTGAGAAAACTTTTGAGCTTTAACTAAAAAAGAGACATAGGAACAAACATGATATTCATTTAAGTAATCTAAGGGCAAATTAATCTTACGCACTGCTGAGATATACCTAATGATTAGTTCCTGTGCTGATCCATCATCAGTAGTTTTTAGCTAGTTCCTTTCTTACCCTAAAGTAAAACTGAAGGATTTCTTTAACAAACTAGACATTAATTAAGGTAAACAGGGGACTTGAATGTATAATTTTATCATCAAGTCTAAAGGATGTTACAAAGGGCTGTGAGCTTACTAATAAAAAATATAATTCATCCTATAAGATAAATAAAACATCTCTTTTTAAGGAAATATGCTTAAAGTTGTAATAAAAAATAGTGAAGTTCTGTTCTCCCTTTCAGGTTATTTGATGCATAAGAATAGAGAAAACTTTAGGACAACATTGGTCCTAGTCTCAGAATTTAGAGAGGTTGCTATTCTCAGAGCCACCAAAACTGATAGCTTTCTTTCTCTCCAAATTATATAGCATTTCCATTATATTTTTGTTACTTCCAAAGGCACCCATAAATACTGCCTTGTTTCTGTTTTTCCTATTTTTTCAAGATCAGCTCACTTGCCTGTGCTCAAATTCTCGATCTCTTCTTTAATTCTCTATCCAGTAAGTGATGAGTCATCATACTTTGATGCCATAACAACTCTAAATGAGCTATTTCTGTATATTCCCATTGACTATAGTATTATAGTTTAAAGTTTATCCTCTAATATTAAGTGATCTGTGTATAAACTCCTATTCTGCCATGTGATCTTAGGTCAGTTCCTCATTTGTAAAATGAGGATGAAAACATCACCCACTTCAATGAGATGTTACAAATATCAATACTGTAGTTCACATAAGGGACTTTATACATTGTCCCAGAGTGGAAAGCCTGAATACAGATGGCTCTTATTACTTTTATTTTTTATTATTTTCTACTATTTCCTTGCTCACCGGTCTAGTCAGGCCTTTACTGTTTATTCTCTGGGTCACAGCAATAGCCTTCCACCTTCGTTTCTCATCACTAGTTATCATCTACACTATTTTCAGATTAATCTTCAGTCTCCAACTGCTTGTCAGATTACTCTCTGCCCCCAAATGACCAGTTTGTCTTAGTACAGTGCATCTTCCATGCTGCTTCCCCCTCTCTAACCTGTTCTTCCTCTACTCCTCTCATTTCTCTGATATCCTAGCTGGAGTCTCCACCATTCCTGAATATGCTACACATCCTCTGCTTTTGAATTTTCCTTAAACTGCAGTCTGCTTGAGGCCTTTTAATCATTGACAACTGGTAATATTTATTAATTCTTTAAATACTACATCGAACAACACATCTGTCAGAAATGATCCTTATACTTCCTTCAACTTTTCTTCCATTGCATTCTATATTTCTCTCAGGTTGCTTACCTTGTTTCAATGAAACATCATGTACGTTAGTTTTGGTTGTGCTGGTAATGTCTCCATGACTCCACTGTAAATATCAAAGGAATCAGTCCTATTCTTAAACATCTTTTGATTACCCATATCTGTGATCCCTAGAGTCACATTCCTAAAGAGGAAGTTACCACTGGGTGACATGAAAAATGGCTTTAGGTAGCGCACAATTAAAATTTAAATAGCATTGAATTACATAGGAAGAAAGATATCACTCTTAAAGAATGCTTATGATTACCTCAAGATAAGCCTCCTGTTCTGTCTCTAAAGCCTCCCTGATAACTATTAAAAATTAAAAAATAAAATCTGCAGATTCAGACTGAGAACCTTCAGAAATCAACTCTCTCTCTAATGAACTTAACAGTTTTGTTTTCATGGCATATGTGTGTCTAATGAAGAAACTATAGTTACCATGCAATAGTACAGCTGGAATGGGGAAATCAATGATACTCTAACCATGAACAGCCCCTGTTGTGTAGCTTTATTAGAGGTCTCTGCTCATGGTAGAAACTGAGCAGTGCTGGCGATTCTCCTATTCTATGTGCTTTGGAAGAGACTTGTAAAAGGGAGTCACTAATTCTTACTTTTAATTACCATTGTAAATAAGCCCTAATCCCCATTATTATATTTTCCATCAGTAGACATTTCCAGGCCAGATTGTTTCCTTTTAGTCTCTTCTGTGTAAAATACCATGGGGATTATGTCTTAGGACAGAAATTCTTAACTATGAAAAAAATGAACAATGATGTAAAATAACAGTAGTTCAATGAAAAATAGCCCTGCCCCCCCAAAATGTAAAAAAGATAATGGGAGGGAAAATGACACTACAAAATAGTTGAATAAGATATCTCTTACATGTAATTACCACCAACAGTAATAATTTGGCATCCACCTTCAGACAAAAGTAACTTCACAGGACTTCAGGGTCCAAGGAAGAGATTGTGACATATTATATATAGAATATCCTAAAGATTCCACTAAAAAAATTCAGAATTAATAAATGAACCCAATAAAGTTATAGAAATCAAAATTGGCATACAAAAATAAGTTGCATTTCTACAAACTAATGTCAAAGTATCTGAAAATAAGCAATTTCATTTACAGTAGCATAAAAATAATAAAATACTTAGGATAAATTTAATCAAGATGGTGAAAACTGTACACTGAAAACTGTAAAACATCAATGACTGAAACTGAAGACACAAGGAAATGGAAAGCTATCTCCTATGGGAGGATCAGAATTAATATTGTTAAAAGATGAATAAATTCTGATAATCTAATAGTCACTGTGGTTACTATAGTTAATATATTGTTTAATATACTTGAAAGCTGCTAAGAGAGTAGACCTTAAATGTTCAGACCACAAAACTAAATTGTAACTATGTAAAGTGATGGATGTGTTGACAGGCCTTATTGTGGTATCCATTTCACAATATATGTGTGTGTCAAACTACCATGTTGGACACCTTAAACTTACAAAAATCTTTCACGTCAATTATATCTCAGTAAAGCTGGAAAAAATATGGGAATGCTTTTTCAAGGTGTAGATTCTGTTCAAGAACTGTGGATTTAGTCATGATTGGGACACTGAATTCTCTACTTTATCTCACTTTTGCTCCCTCCCTCCCTGCTAAGAAGTTTTTTAAGCTTTCCCCCCTAACATTTTGAGGTCATATCATGTGACATAACAGAATAAAAGAAGAAATCCAAATTGAATTGTGTTTATTTTTTCTTATTTATGAAGATTGCGAAGAATGGATTCATAAAAAGCAGGCCACAACTGATAAACTCAGACTTTTAAAAATCAATGAACAGAAAATAACGTTGATATTCAACAAATTAAAAATATGTTTC